>JAKJJM010014790.1:0-13331 GCA_021901965.1 Pipa carvalhoi | reverse complement strand
GCCTTATAGTCCGGTGCGCCTTATATATGAACCTAGATGCCTTAGTAGGCAATTTTTGCAGGTGCGCCTTATAGTCCGGTGCGCCTTATAGTCCGAAAAATACGGTATACTAAAAATTGATTAATGCTTCTATAACGTGTAACCCGTTTTCTCTTAGGTTTAATCAATAATCTTAATAAACATGATTCTTCTGCCATGAAAATTGGTTTGAGTATTGAAACATGTACGTATATAAATAAAGGTAACATTTACAAGAGATAATTGCTATATTGAATAATATAAGAAAACTTATGCCAATACACATTATAAGACAGTGGTGGCAAAAAGTGATGTCACTCGCTAGTGCCTTCCCCCAAAGGTGCTGATGAGTGATGTCGTTGTGCCTGCGTCGGGGAAGAGCTCTTGCATGGCTATCCTATCGGCTAGTGAGCACTCCTTCAGTGTAGACTGAGGATCCGATATGAAAACTGCCACTGAAGGAGCGCTCGCTCGATGGGGGGATTGAGGATAGTAGTGGTGGTGAAGGTGCATGTGCCCACAGAGAGGGCTTTGAGTGTCCTCTCTGGTACGTGTGCCATAGGTTCTCCACTGCTGTTTTAAGATTTCAGCAGTTTGTTGAATCATTCAAAGGTTATGCCTTGTTACTTTTATTAATATTGTAATATTTGTGGTTATACATGGACCTTTAATACTTTTTTTAATAGAAAGTGCCCTCAACACTGAAAAACCTAAAGAGCTGAGGAAACTTTGTTAGGACTAGGACATTAATTTGCTATTTTAGGGGCCATTTACCTCAAATGCCCCCACAAAGCACTGAACTCTGTCTAACTGGCTAAGAGATGGGGTGGAGGGGTGAATTATCAGCATTGAGCAAAATAGTAGAAAGATGAGGAGAGCATTTCTGACCACACTTCCTACCACCATCTCTGCACGGGATATTTACTGTGCAGGATAGCTTCATGCTGAAGTAGTATAGACAGGATTACTTTAGAATGACCCCTTGAATACCATATGGGTATCAGAGAGCTTATGGAGTTCTAATGATTTATTTTGGGTGAAATTAAGGTTTATTTTGGTACAGGATCAATCAATTTTTAATATATAGCATCTGCTTATTGTTTTGAGTACTTAATGTTTGCATTTCTGGAGTGATTAATAACTATTCAAATTTTTTTTTTTGTACATTGGATTTCCTTAAACTGACAAAGGGTTCAATTCTTTTGTTAAAATATTAGCTAAAATTAAACAGAGATGGTGTTTGAATGTGTACACATCTGTCGTGTTACAATTATGTGTCCCTGGAGCACACTATACAAAGATTAATAGGTTGAACATAAAGGCACACCAAAGCTCCTGATTGCCTGGCGTCCTAAGTGCAGGGGCGTAGCGTGGGGGGGGAGGGGGCGGGGGTCCGCCCCGGGCAACACATGGGGCAGCACATGGGGCGGGCACGCTGTGGGGGCGGAATTTTCCCGACCAAAGGGGCGGCCACCTCCACTGCCTTGGTTGCCACAAACTGTGGCTACGGCGCTGCCTAAGTGTCAGCTAGCCAGCCAGCATATGAGTTGTTATATAGGCTCATAAATACAACATTGTGCCATACTTTTTCATAGAAATTGAGCTCACTATAGTGATGAAATTAGAGCTCTCATATATTTTGTCCTGCCCCCTCACTAAGCCCTGGGCAGAGATCATTAAGGCATATGTGTGCACAAATGTTATATACTAGACAGAGTCTACTTTTATAAAAATATAAAGCACAGTTAAGTCAGCTATCCTGAGTCTTTAGTGTCCTTTCAATAACAGTGACCCCTTGACAAATCCATCATTCTGCTCTGTATAAAATGGCAGTATAAAGTAGTGACGGTGAACATTTATTAATTCAGAAACAAAGCTCACAGATCATTTTTCAGTTCTCACACCTTTAATATAAATATTAAGTTGCATTCCATTGCAACCCTGGGCCACCAAGCATTTTATATCATTATAAGGAGCTGTGTCCTTTCCCCTGTTAAACTGAGCTACTGGACAAAATGCATTGCAGTAACAAGTGAAGAGTTTACAAAAGGCACTATGCATGCTTAATGTGGCCACAGAGCAGAAACTGGGCACACTGTATTTCAACACAGAGGTATTAAAGAAGAACTAAAGTCCCCTAATAAATTAAATGTGTTAATTTAGCCTACATGCCAGCAATGCAATAAATCCAGTGTTTTCCCTTCCAAACCACCTACTTGATTATTTATATTGATTATTATTGATTATTTATACTTCTTCTGCATGCATGATTTCACAAGTACATTGCAGCCTTTGTATCAATTCAGCTCCAACCCCTAAGAAAGCTGGTTTCCTGGACACTGGATTCATCTGAACCTGTGTGGAAACCAGCACTGAGTGTATGCCCCAGGTGTCATAGATTAATGGGCGCTGTGACTACTGGGCAAATTCATTTTTAAAGTGTCACTCCTGGGTACTAGGAAAATGCAAAACTACAAAGTAGCTTGTAGGTTATATTAAAGTCTATATAAGAAAAGGGTATTGATAGCCATTGTTACTTCTTTATTTATCAATGCAGGAACACTTCTAAATAAAGAGTAGCAGAGTCAAATTGTCTTTTTATTTTAATAATGATTTCTTTTTTTTTATGAGTAAGGAACTTTTAGAACAAAACCAACAACATAGTAATCCCAAGAATACTCCATTCTCATGCAGTAAAGTTATAAATACGAAAATATTCCTGTGTAGTGAAAGATACACTTCTTGCAATAAGTTTAGCAACTGTAAATAGCATATTCATTATTAGGAGAATAATATCTTAATTAAATCAATAGTGGCAATAGTTACTGGGGCATTATACTGTAAAAAAGACATAATAGGTTTTAAAATAGTTATGACTAAACAAATGTTTACTGCAAAATTTATACCATGTTATGTAGGAAATACAGACATAAAAGTATTTTCAAGAGAGAAAATGTAATGTTTTAAATCTTTTGAAATGAGATGAAAGAGTTTGGGAAGAAAATGATCAAAAGTAAGTTGCAGAAGTATATGCAATGCAAAAATCACTGCAAGCTCAATATTCTATTTGTGGAATATAAAAATTAGTAAGTTATGTGAAGTACAGGGCTGACCATGTGCAGACCACATCAGGTACTGAGATGGGGGGCATTGATTATAAATAAAGCAGGGGAGCAGAATGACATCTCTAGTGATATCTAGTGGGGCATAGGATGAATGTATTACAAATAAAGTTTGAAAAAATATCAGTTGGCTGACACCCATGCATTACTTTTTTAGCTGTTTTTCTCCATACAAGTCATTAACGTGTAAATTAAATATCCAATACCTAAATAAAAGTTATTTTATATAAAGTTAATAACATTTCCAGTTACTATGCCTGTATAGTTTGTAAGATATCTTATGTTGCCACTGCAGCCAACTGTTCCTGATTATGGACCATTTCAAGCCAAAAAAAAAAGATGTGAAGAGACTAGCTGCAATGCTCTCACATCTGGATTACTGACAAGATGTGTGCTGTAAATGACAGGATACCTCATAGGGAACATCTTTTTATATAATTAGTTGTGATATGCCCTTGAAAGTTTTTGTTTCAGGCCACAGGAGGACTGTCCAAGTGTGATATTGCTGTGCTATTTCCACACGTGTATTGCATGAGGACATCAATCAAATGAAAATCCTCTTTATTCGAAAACAATCATGCAGGTCATGGCCGATTCAGCAACCGTTACAAAAAAAATTCCCATATGGAAACATTAATCATCTGCATGGCTGCCATTTCACTAAACATGCTCTGAATGGCAGCACTACAGGAAGTACAAGAAGTGTCTAGGGCAGCGGTTCTCAACCTTTTTATTGCCGTGACCCTTTAGTACAATTCTGTGATTTGGCGACCCCATTCAAACACTATATTTCCGATGGTCTTAGGTGACCCCTAGCAAATCGTCAATCAACCCCCAATGGGGTCCCGACCCACAGGTCTAGGGTCAATTCCAGAACTGACCTCAGTAATGTCACACACATTTTGACAATCATTTTGGTCACAATACCTAGAATGTTTTATATTCCTTCAATTTGTGCATGATTGTGGATTTGGATCCCTTTTTAATGCTAGAATCACAAATATTTTGCACCAAATGCACGAAATTTTTTCAAACTAAATAAAATGTATTTTGAAATCTTGAGGCAAATTTGCTTTAAAATAGCAAAAATTCCTTTCTGACAACTAGCAATAATCACTTTGATGAACAAGAGTGGTATTATGATGGGATTTGGATAAATCATAGACAGGGACAATGAACTTACTCATAAGATAGAGAATCTGCTTATGTTTTCCTAGAGACTGGGTATTTGCTTAGTAACTCTGGAGTCCTCTCGTGAATACTGGCAAGTTCCCAGGTATTTTAGTGACCTCTTCTCAAGGCTGATAAGATTTAAGTCTCTCCTTATCAGTGAGGTCCTCCATTCTGCTTATCAATTTTGTTGCCCTTCTGTGATACTTATTTTAGTTTTTGAACATCCATTTTGTGTATTTTAAGTCCAGAAGTATTCCCAGATCCCTCTCCTTTATAGTACAACTGATTAAGCAAAGTTTTGTTATCTAAGATATACATATTTTCTAAATTATGCATGCATTTGTGTGTTCTGGGGTTGTGATGACCCCCATAATATATTCAACTCATTTCAGCTTCAAAATGCTTTTTAGATATTCCTATATTTAATAGAATATAGCAGTCAATTCAAATGCTTCCAGATGAATATGTTTCCAGAAGTAATTCAGTTTTTACAGTACCAATAAAAACAAATAACAAGTTGGAATATGTAAAAAATTAATTACTGATATTTAATAATATATATAAATGGCTACTTTCATACATAATAAAATGTACATAATGGGCGGAATTTAATAAAGTCGGAAAGACCGCTACCGGTCTTTCCGACTTTCTCGCGGGAGGTTATCCTCCAGTGATAATCCCATTTTCCAGATTATGGAAATCGGTGTTTTTCGATTTCCATAATCTGGAAATCGGATATTTGTACCGAAAATTTCCATAGCCATAACTTTTATGGCTATGTTTCGGTGCAAATACCCGATTTCCAGATTATGGAAATCAAAAAACACCGATTTCCATAATCTGGAAAACAGGACTTGGCAAATTAAGCCTGAAAAGACTCCAATCAAGTCTTTTTGGGCTTAATAAATTTTGCCCATTGTATTATGCTAGTCCAGCGGTAGGCAAAGCGCGGCTCGCGAGCCACATGTGGCTCTTTAGCCGCACTGTTGTGGCTTGCGGCGCACTCCCTAGCCCCACCCCGTAGCCTCACCCATGACCCCCCGACGCTTCTGATTGGACATCAGCAGGTCATGGGATCGGAAGCCTTACCTCCTCCCCCTTTGCAGCTCCCGATGAACGAGACGCCGGTGGAGGAGGGAGCAAAATGGCTCCCTCCACAAGAAAGTTTGCCAACCACTGTGCTACTCCATTCATTACTACATGTGTCATTGTGTTGGTTCCATCACATTATGTAATTGTGTGTGTTTTGCAGAGCTTTTAATATTTTACATTGCTGCCAGCTTAGCATTAAGCTGTACATTGCTGGAGAGGCAGCAGAACAGAGTGTGCTTAAAGGGATCCTAGAAGGGTGCTTATTGTCCCTCTACCTGATCACATTTGCTGAAGAAACATTCTCCAGTAGCTCTATGGTCATATGATTTGTTTCAAAATGACTAATTTTCTGCATGTTTTATTCATAATGGAAACAATATTAAATAGCTTTTTTTTTCTGACCCATCCTTTATTGATAATAACCCCAGTGCATATGATTCTATGCAACAAACATATCAAACAATATATAAAAGCAGACGGAAGTCTACAAAAATGTTTAGTCATGCTAAATTTATATGTGCACCACAAATGGCTCTAAAAAACAGATAAATCTTGTACTTTCATGTTATATTAGGAAAGCTTATTCTAGTATTAGCTTTTCAATTAGGAGAATTTTTGCACAAATATGACCTTTTTTCATTCTATTATGTATATTTTACTAGGCAACCAACACATCATTAAAAACAAGATAACTTAAATTTGTTAAGCTAGAAATGATTTTCTAGGAAAGTGTGAAACATAAGTTCAGCCATGATTGCTTGATGTTGCTTTAATAAATATAATAATGGGTTAAATGTAATAACAAAATGTGAAATTGCTGCGATAACAGATTTAGCATCTGATACCCCATGCCCAACTTCCCTGTACCAGCTGCCCTGACCACTTCCCTATTCTTATTTCTGACTTAGCTAAAGACAACATTTTTTATAACCATAAGGAAAGTACCTAAAGTTTCATTATATTTTATATTTAGTTAATTATCTTATGGTCATGAGTAATAACGATTGACACCCATATAATGAATATTAACCAATCAACGAATATACTAACAATCACAGCCAATCATAAATTATATATTTTAACACAGTGGTTTAAGTGTTTTTGGTAATAAATAAACATGACTTCCTCATTTCTCTGCACGGTTACTCAGAGGATTGTCAAATACTGAACTTGGTGTCAGTGGGAGTTTCTTATATACTTCTGAAGAAGTAGGCCGCTGTCCCATTAAGGTTACACACATTTGGATCCTGTTACCTATAGCATAAAGGAAATTATCCTGAATCCTAAGGGGGTCATTCCGGTAGATTCGAATTTTCCGTCCTGAATTCACTTATAGCGAACTCCCATTATAAAGTCGCGACCGCGACAATTCTGCCATTATAAAATCGCGACCGCGACAAAAAAAATTGTCGCAGTCGTGACTTTATAATGGGAGTTCGCTATAAGTGAATTCAGGACGGAAAATTCGGACCTACCGGAATGACCCCCTAAATTTCCTTAACAAATTCCACAAAGCAGGTCCCAACATTTGGATTCTTCCCCTTTCTTTAATAAAATATTTCCTAGGTTGACAATGTAGCTTACATTATATAAATACAGTGTGTGACCTGCACATCTTTCTTTGCTTATACTACAATTATGTTTCAGAATTATAATGATAAAATTGTTATACCGTGAGCACTGTACCAGAGTCTGCACTCCAGCTGCTTTATCTGTATACCAGGGCATCTTGCTATTTATATTAGAGAGATATGCACTTAGATTGTTACATTCATATTTGACACATGTAACATTTCAACAGGAATTACACACACCCTTATTAAATAACAAGTAGTTTGTCAAATGCCTTTATTTGGGTGGAAGTTTTCTTTCCATTTCTCTTTATTTTTTTAAACAAAAAACAAAACATGTCATTTTGGTAAATGTATAGGCCAACAGTTACATTGTGAGTAATACTGATATTTCTTTTTATTTGAATTTAGGCTGCTTCATAAAAAAATGATATTTTATCCTCTCTATTTATCACCCCCCCCCCCCCCACTAAAAACAAATAACAACAAACTATCAAAGTAAACAAAAAAGCAATAGTGCAAAATACATCTATAACAAAAAAAGGTTAGGTTGCCATAATTTCAATATTAAGAAAACACAAACAATTCACAATCTAACAAAATGAAGATCTTTAAGTAAATGACAAAGTAGTTAAACAAAGTAATTTAATAAAAGCCTAAAAATCCAGGTTGCTAATTTTTATTCTATTTTGATAGAGAATAATTTTCAGACCAGATTTTACTTTCTTCCTTCTTTAGATCTCCTTTCATTGTATTACTTTACCTATATTTATTCAAAACAAGGCCATCATGCATTTGGCAAAAATCAAGTTACATTTGAGAAACATATATATGTGTATGCTTGACTATGCAAACTGTATAAATTCATGTGCAACAGATCAGTCTCATTCCTTCTAGTAAATCTGTCATTTGTAAATTAGAAATAGCTGCTGTACTTATGACATCAAATAGTCACATTATAAGTATATTAGCTACGTAAATAAATAGCATTGCTTCACAGGATGTAAATCGGTTCTGAATATGCCAGTACATGAGACTATATCCTTGGGGCATTCTGAGGGAAGCAAAGGCACCACAAAGTGCTACTACCATTGTTAGGGGAAAGAAACACAGCAGGATGTCTACACTATTGGTTATGATATACTATATTATCCTTTACAGAATAGTACCTTGTACAGTGAATGACCTTACAGTTCAGAGGCAATTATAAAAGCTCTTTGTGTTTTTATATAGTCACAGAACTCCAATAATTGCAGCGCATTATAATATAAACTTTATACAAACATATATGTTTCTTTTTAAATAAAAAAAAATCACTCAAATCATTATCACCTTTTATACTGATCGTTTTCAGAAGATAGCCTCCATACCGTATGTCCACTACATAATAAATTCATAATTTCTGTTTCTATTCATAAAAATCTGTATGGTACTATACCTTTATATAAAGAAAGTAGCTATACTTAATATGATAAGAAGGTTGTGCTGCTATTAAAAAAAAAAAAATCTTCCTTTCAAAAAAAATCTCTCAATACACTGTTACTGTACTGGAACTAGCTGTAGAACAATGTTCCCTCCCACCCCCACACAAACTCTACAGGTGAAGCACAACTTAAAAATGAAAACTTTTAGAATGAAACATAAAGGTGCAGATAAAGCCAGAGCAAACACATTCATTAGTAAATGGCTATAAACATGCCATTTAAGTATGTCCTCTTTTGATGACCTCATCATTGTTTACTTTCTCTTACAATATACTGTACTGTACTGTACCACACAGACAATAGTCTTCACATCATCTGCTTTACACAACAATTTCTGAACATTGTCACAGTTAAATTCACCACACCATGTCACATTGTATTAGCCATTTCTGATCACACTGCAAATGTGTGTAACATATAAACAGAGATAAAAACAAAAAAAATATATGTGGGTATAAGGAAAAAAACACAGACAACTTGCAAATAAACCAGTCTACTGGGAGAGATTTAACTAAAGTGCAATGTATTGCATGTTGAAATAGCCACACACAGGACAAGCTTATTGCTAGATAAAGCAATCTAACAAGAACAACATTCTAACTAACTACTGAGATCCCAAACATGTTTCATTTGGTATTGGCACATAGACACAATAAAATAATCATACTTTTATTTGTAATATTGTATCTGTGCATCAATGGATTTTTAGTTGGTGATAAAGAATACGCTTTTGCTTATTACAAATAGCAAAATGAATAATGGAATCTATAAAACTCTGAATCTAAACCTGCAACTTGGGTGTTACCTCAGACAGACCTTCTGTTAATTTGCTGACTGTGACAGACCTGCTAGTCTGCCCCTTTCTATAGAACTCATTTATTTCCTTATATAGGAGATTAAATCTTACCTGTAAGAATGTAAACACCAAGGCAGAAGCTAGTGTCAAATAAATATATCATGCTAGGACTATCCATAGGATACAGTTTTACTTAGTAATACTTGATGCAATGTAAATAAAAGACTTACTTCAATATTTGGAAATATTCATAAACAAGATCATTCCTATAATCTTACATTCATTTGAGGCTCATTAATACATGTTTTACAGTGAGATATTGCACTGTGTATTGGAATGAAACGCTAATGCTCTAATCTGGTAGAGTTAAGGAATTCAGATTTTGTAACATCCGCTCACTGAACTGACATGGATATTGCTCAGATGGTTAAACCTCATTATTACATATCAAGATTGTACATTCATATATTTTGTTGCCTGGAAACCTGAACCTTGTGAATGACAGAGGCTAATTAAAAAATTTTTAGCACACAAAACAGATAGTACAGACAGATGGCATTCATTTTACACTAACCATATACAACATTTGTATTTCTATTATAATTTTGAAATTTGCTATTTGCTTTAATCACCTATGGATGGTGACTTTGCTTTCACTGTACAGTCTAAGGTATTGTAATTCAACACTGTAACTTGCCCGTGTGATCATGCAACTGTCATAGATTGGCGTTACGTGTTTCATAAGGCATAGTGGAACAAGTTACAAATTTTTCTTTTCCTTGAAAACAGTCCCTTCATTGATGGAGTTCCTGAATGCCTTGTATTTAATCTTTAAAGTTCATAATAAATCAGTAGGGTAATATTTCTTTTTTTTTTTTCTTTTTGGCTTTAGGTGGTACCAACCAGAGAAATTTACAAAAAAAAAAAAAAATCAGAATAATAGTAATAATAATAATAGCTTCCAGCTGTGAAGAGAGTACACTGCACTCAGGACATTGTAAACATAGCTATATTCAGAATTCCAAGTACAACAGCAGACTTAGACTTGGCAAAAGCACTCCAAGAATAGTGGGAAGCATCCCTACTGCATCACCTACAATAGAAATAAAAAAATAGAACAATTACATCATTTATAAATATTAAAGCACCAGTAAAACCAGAACAAACTCATTTGGATTGGTATGGTAGTTATCCCTGTATAGTACTGGGGAAAGAAATGTTATTTTTGAAGTTGTATTCCAGATTTGTATTATTTCAGTTTTCTACTGCTTGCAGCCATCTTCTATATGTTAAATTAAAAAAATGGCCTAGTCTTTTTGTTTCCAATGAAACTTTAGATAATACACATTGAGGAAACGCCTAAGAGAGCCAAATTTGGCTGCAAGCAGCAGTGTGAGGGACTCAAACCAATTAAAATCTGGAATTCAACTTGAAAGATGACATTTTTACTGCATAAGAATAACTGCCTTGTCCATCCACACAGTATTTATTTTCTCCTGCTGCTACTGTTCCTTTAAAACCAACATACTGCATATACAGCCCCCACCCATTCTTTCTTAAAAATACTTTTACCACTATAAAATCCTCAGTTTCAGGAAACCCTATTCAATTTTCTGTACTTTGGAAAACCTTTTGGCTCCAAATATTCTCAAAACATATTTAGGGTTTTTATGGAAAAAAAATAAAGTAGTACTAGTAGTAATACCAGCGGCAGTGTATTTCTGTAGCACTCACCACAACATAGGGGAGCTAAACAGCATGTCCCTTCTCATTACCCACTACTCAGTTTTTTCAGAGCAGCATCAGTACAGCAATTAGATTACATTTAAAACTGTGCCTGTACATTACTCCATTTCCCCATGGCAATAAGAACACTCAGGGAAATGTAAATATTTATACCGTGACTCCTCCAATGGGGTTTCTCCCTGGGATTGTGTTGGCAAAGCCTACATGAAAATATCCTACCGATTATTAAAGCTTCAAGCCTACAAACTAAATTAGCAGGTTTGTATGGAAATTTACTCAGCCACTGTCCTGGTGTGGGTTTAATTCCAAAAGGCATGCTTACCACCAGTTATCAGATTACAGACCATTTTAAATTATAACGGAACCTTAAAAACCCCAAATTATAAATTTGATATGTGAACAAATAACACCAATCTGTAGTATACAGATAAAGCCATCAACCTATGCCACATCTACACTTTCCCCATCCTATCAGGGCTTATTTTTGCATTGTTTAAATACAGAATCACAGTTCATTTTAATGATAAATCAGTGCATTTGTTTGCTGCTGACAATATGCTTCACAAAACAGTGCCTCATGGACATTGAACACTGGTTTTAACTATGCTTTTTATAGATTAATACTCACCGGAAATTGTAATAAAAGCAACTGCTCCATCTCCACCTTCACTGTGAGCTCGAACCTCAACAACGTACTCTCCTTCTTCTGGAACAGGCAACTCCACAGAATGTTTACCAGTTGAATACAATTTTCCATCCAGTTGTCCATCTGGTCTGTAAAGAATCTGGTTAAACAAAATGGATGTTCAGTGTTGGATTTGTTAAAAAATGGAAATACTCTGTTTTTTATCATTTCCATTACTAAGTACATGTGTAAGTATAATAACAATAACAGTTTTAAAGGGAATGCTCTCTATGTGTAAATGGAAAAAACATAAAATGCTGTAAACCTGCTGATGACACACATGCAAGAAGTTAATAAGTTCCATTGCACATGACAGTTCATTTTGCTACCTTATCAATTAATATAGTAATTTTAAAGTCCCTTCAGAACATTTAATATTAAAAATTTGACCCTGCATGTCGATAGACCCTAATTCTTAAATAAAATCTAATACTATATAGCACATATTTGCAATGTAAGGCCTGTTACTTACTGCATACTGCCGGCTATGATTAGATGTCTGAAAGAAAATATGTCTAATTTTTCTAGATCATATTTAAAAAAATATTTTAAAAAAGTCAAAGGAGAACTATAGTATTGGGTTACGGGGGGGTTGATGGCAGGGCTCCAGTGTTGTGTAACGTGACCATTCAATAGTTACAATGGCGACTGCGACTAAGTGACAACATGACCTAGGGACAAGGTGACAAGGAAATAGAATATTCATAGAATACAGTTAGTGGGATATGGTGAGACTGACATCACTGCCCTTCACTTGTCGAATTCGCCTCACTCTGCATGATTTCTCATTCTATTTCTATCCCCCTGACTACACCACATGACATATGTGACAGTGATCACCGATGTCCGCCTGTTTGACAAGTGTATTCTCCACTTACCGTAGGCAGGGGAGGGATGGCAGGAGGGCAGGCAGGCAGGGGAGGGATGGCAGCCAGGGGAGTGATGGCAGGTGGGCAGCAAGGGGAGGACCGGCAGGGGAGGGTTGGTATATTTTAGCACACTATTTTGTTCACAATTTTTTTCCCTTATCTTCCTCCTTAAAATCCTAGGTGCGTCTTAGGGAGCAAAAAATACGGTAATCAATAGCGAGAAGTGAATTTGCATCTATTTTAGCGATGTGACTCGAATTGTACCAATGCAAATTCACCCTTTTGACAATGAGGCTCTAAGAGTGTAAATATGCCAAGTCTTACTCCAATTTGCTGATTTGACTTTGCCTGATGTAAATGGTGAAGTAGGAGGCTGATGGCAGGGAACGGTGTAAGGTAACTGTACACTCAAAAGTCATAGAAAATATACAAACCGGATTCCAAAAAAGTTGGGACACTAAACAATTTGTGAATAAAATGAGTAAACAGTCCAGTAAGGAACACACCCAGCGCTCAAATGATGAATAGAACAGTACCGTTTCATATGAACGTAAAATTTCAGTCCCAGTCATGTAATAGTGAAGACTCCAAACTGTATTTAGTGAAAGTAAAATCCTGAAATGTATATGGAATGCTGCTCCAATAAGAATCAGGGTCGCCGAAAACCCAAGAATTAATGAAACCTGTAAAAAGATGAAAGGAGTGCACAAAAGTAGAGAGAGAAATAATAATCTCCTCTAAGTGTAGTATTTATCAATATAAACGTAAAATCAGT
>JAKJJM010014776.1:0-10010 GCA_021901965.1 Pipa carvalhoi | reverse complement strand
CACCCTCCATATATATATATATATATATATATATAAATTTACAACATAAGGTTGAACAGGATTGGAGTGAGAACATTGTAATTAAGATTAGGTGAACAACTGTAGCAGCTGGCGGTGGGCAGAATGTTTGGAATACTTGCTGGTGTTTGTGCATCTCTTGGGGAGATGTATGGTACAAATTGGGCACTACTTGGGATAGTGGCTACCCTGCCAAGATGGAAAACCAACCTTAAAGGGAGAAGGATGGTGGCAGGGAGGTAGTCACTAAGGGGAGACAAAAAGAGGAGGGGAAAGCATTCACATTTTGTCAATCTATGATTATATAATAAAGCTGTGGCCCATTATACCCACTCTATGGTGTTGTGTTTTTATTTAAGGAAATAAGTAGGTTATATATGGTTATGTTTAGAAGTTGAGAAATAATGCACACTACACCAGTCAAGATTATAATGTCAATAATGCACACTACACAATTGCAGAGTAGTCTTTCTATTTAAACTTTTAAAAATCTGGTTTCTAAAAATGCATGAATCTGTCCTTCCCAAAATAAGTTGACTTTTTTTACTCTTTAAAAAAAACAAAAAAACAACAGTTTCAGATCAAGTTTGAAAGATGGAGTAAAAAAGTAAGCGAGCATTAAATGTATAAAAAGCAGTTATATATAGGGACAACAGAAATGTAGTTCCACAAGCAATTTATCACCCCCCTGCACTGCTTTCTTCAGTGTGGGAGATGCACTTTACCTAATGACTTTCTAAGGATTGTGCCTGACATTAACCTTCTACCTCAATGTAAATACAGTGGACAAGCTAAATAAACTATAGTTTTAACCCCATTAGCATTTTATTGTGCCACTTAATTTTACTACAAAGTGCATGTTTTAACAAGTCACATAGAAATAATTAGTTTCATACAGAAAACAAACAAAGGTAAACTACCTTTAAATGGTTTTTACTTGCTGCACTAGAAGGGTGCATGAGGAGAACTAAGGCATACGTATTTATCAAATTATGAATTGTCCCATGGATAAGTCATCTTGTGGCAATTAGACATTTCGCCAACTTCTCAAATTCAGTAAAGATCGCTATTTTGTTCGATGTTGTCTCGCAGTTTGTAACTTTACACTGAGCATATGTTTACACCAAACTCTGCATCCTTTGGTGTAAGTTTGTGGAAATTTACCAAGGTAAACTGGATGTATATGCAACATGGACTGGGCGGTTTATGACAAATTTTATGACAAGGTTTCCGGTAATCTGGGGACATTATAATTCTAAAAAGATATATTGTCATCTATGCAACTATTTTCTTACAACAATACATGTGACCAGAGCGTGACAGTGGCCTTTCTTCTGATTATTCATGCATATTACCAGTATATTGTCATTAATGTAGAAAAAGATAGACGTGGCATTGTTTCCACGCCACTTGTGGTACATGTATCATATTTATGATACATGTACCACGATATGCTATTACTATTCGCCTGAATATGCTTAGAATTGACTATGTGATTATCGCTTTATATCAAGCACAATCATTCTGAGTGTTCCCATAGTACTATAAATGGGACATAGGTATTAGCTGCATATAGGAATCAATATCGTGTGCATTAAATGATATGCTGACATCCATTAGTGCAGATAACATGAACTATATTTATAACTGAGTTCGCATATGGCACATTATTAGAATCACAGTCAGGATTGGTTTTCGTAATGTCTGATGTCATATGTGTTTGTGGAGGTTGAATTATTTTGGTTAAATGGAAATAACACGAGTCCATTATCTTTTGTATTATTTAATCATTTAGGGCCAGATTTTCCATCCTCCGAATGCCGCCGAATTTGCCTTTGCAAACGCATTTCCACGAAGTGCATGAGGTGCACCGCTGAAATAGTTGCGGATGTGCTTCATGCACTTCAAGAACAGGCGAACAGAGTATTGTCTGCCGCTCTATTCGCCTGTTGTTTAAGTGCATGAAGCGCGTCCGCGACTATTTCAGCAGCGCGCCTCGTGCACTTTACGGAAATGCCTTTGCAAAGGCAAATACGGCGGCATTTGGAGGATGGAAAATCTGGCCCTTAGTGTCCTGATTATTGCCTCCTGTACCTGCCAAGCTCATCAGCAGAGCTTTTGCTGTGTAACTGATATGTAATAAGAGAAATAAGAGAGCCTAAAACAGCAGCAGATAGAGCATTTTCACCATAACTAACTAGCTTCTCTAATGCCACAGAGCAGGCTTCAAGACTTCGGACAATCTTTAAAATGGAACTACCACCCAGGAGAAGGTAATAGCCAAATTATATTACTAGTGGTAGCAGGGATATTAAGCAAAAAAACTTTATTAGAAATATCCTTGTTTTAGACTAAATATTAAAATAGCAAAAAAAACAATTTATTTTAATTTATCCCATTTATTATTTTATATTCTATGTTTATCATTGTGGTACCATATATTATATCATATATTTGATTTTCCCTTGGCAAAAATAAACAGTGCTTGTCAGATTCCAGAGATGTTTATAGATACACATATGCAAATAAATAAGGAATAACCCAATCCTAAATGTTTTTAACTCAACATGTAAACAAAGAAAGAATAAGTAAACCTCAGATCTAAAAATAGTATATTTTCCCTTTTATCTCAGGCCAGACACAACTGAGTGAAGAATGTATCAGACTAATTACTCTCCAAGGGGCTGTAGGTTTGGTTTCTTATATTGTCTGAACATATAGATCATTAACCCTGCATCAAACAATACATTGGTGTGCTACTTTTGTAGATCATTCATTTTGTACTAATAAATGGATCTGAGTTCTGTACTCCCCTAGACATCTGCAGAATGTAGTCCTGTTTCCAAAGATTCAATCTGACATATTTTACAGGCCTGATATCCTGCAATAGTCTACATTTGGGTTCATTTTAACCTCTTCCTCCTGTAACATAAGCTCTGCAGTCATCATTTTGCAAGTGTCCATTTACTAACAATGCATTATTGACTTTGCACCCATTTTGCCCTAGGAACTGCTAGAAACCACAAGAAAATAATGCTAAAAATTACCCACAGAGATTTACAGCTATTACATTGGGGACAAGTAAAATGTGGTTAGTCACACTGAAAAACAGCTGTGGCAACAAACCACATTATGTGACTTAAGCCTTAATGGAGAACTAAAGAGTAGGCCTTATTGAAATTCCCAAGCATAGTTATCAGTATGCTGCTGGTTCTTTTATGTCACTGTGATATTTGCTCCTGCCGGTGCTGGGCGGAACCACTGGTGTAGATATGTTCAATGCTTTCCTGCATGCCTAAACCACCAGGGAATTCAGAAACAGTAACATTGGCAGGAACATGATGTGGGCAGTAAAGACCACTGGACAGAAGAAGTTAGAAATCTTCAATCATGCGCTGCAGGATCCAGTAACACAAATACCTGTAAATATGTCTGGGCACTTCAAGGCAAAGCAACCCATATAGTGTTTTGTCACAAGGTTAAGAGTAAAAAGAGGTAGCATGTGAGAGCACCTGGTCAAAACTGCTTTTGAGAACACATGCCCATTGCAATGCTGCAACTTTGGGTAATTCCAGGAGCAATAGCAAAGTATGATACATGCAAACCCACTATCAGTGACTTTATAAAAAATTGCAAAAAGACATCTAACATGCATGTAACTCCATACAATATCTGATTGACATGTGACTTTTATGCAACTCTGTGCAACATCTGACTGACATGTGACTTGCATGTAGCTCTGTGCAACATCTCACTGACATGTGACTTGCATGTAGCTCTGTGCAACATCTCACTGACATGTGACTTGCATGTAGCTCTGTGCAACATCTGACATGTGACTTGTATGCAACTCTGTGCAACATCTGACTGACATGTGACTTGCATGCAACTCCATGCAGCATTTGACATATGACTTGCATGTAATCCTATGCAATATCTGACTGATATGTGACTTGTTTGTAAACCCATGCAATATCTGGCTGACATGTGACTTGCATGCAATTCTACAATTTTAGAATTAAAAAAAAAATAATGCTGTGTACTTTGGATGATTTTGGAATATTCACTTCTTTACAGTTAGTACTGTTCTAATCCTCTCTCATGAGCAAAGTCAGATTCAACTTTTTTTTTTTTGCCACCCCAGACCACTGCTCTGATACCCCCACACACAAAGAATATGTACCAGTATCGCTCCTCTAAAAACCTAAAATGTTGATTTTCATCAGATCATAACTCAGCACTTCTGTTTCTTAAGCCCAACTCTACTGCAAGAGCATTGCAGGATTCAGATAAAGGTCTCTGGACCATTCTATGCATTAGCAAGGGTCAGCCTGCAACTCTCCTACAGAACATGTGACCTGATATAGCACAAGGCATTGCTGATAGCCGAGTGCTAGTAATTAGCCCTGCGTACTCCAAGGACTTCTGCTGTTGACAGAGAAACATAATTCTACTCTGAAAGGAAATATTTCTTTTTTCTGTAAACATTTTTCCCAGTATGGCTTTGATCATTGTCTTTAATAGTATTGTTACAAAGTTTAACCCTCTATCACCTATCACTACTATAATTATCATCATCCTTTATGTAGTAATGCAAATAAAATACAAATTGTATCATGTATATACTTAATAGCCGGCTTGGCCAAATAGTGGCTCATTTTTTTGGCTCTCAGCCTACCCAAAACTTCATACATTAATGACATGGTTACTTACAGGATCTGGCTCCAGCACATTGGAATTTCAGATAATCATATTTGTACTTGGAAGGGGAAGATGAACAGGCACTATTAAGTCATATCCTTCATTTACAGTGCCAACCATTTACACACATTACATAATAACTATTCCCATCAGCCCCAGCCAAACTGAAGCTTTCACTCTATATATGCCCATTAGAAACACTTACACTAGAATGAATTTTAGTTACAAGTCAGCTAACCAGTATGTGTTTTGATGTTTGTTCCTTTTTATTTATTGCACAGATATTACAGTATAATATTTACTCAGAGATTCAGGGGGTCATTCCAGAAACTCCGAATTTTCCGTCCCGAATTCACTGATAGTGAACTCCCATTATAAAATCACGACCGTGACTAAAAAATTGCCACGGTCGCGATTTTAGAATGGGAGAATTGTTGCGGTCGCGACTTTATAATGGGACTTCGCTATCAGTGAATTCGGACGGAAAGTTCGGAGTCTCCGGAATGACCCCCTTAAAAGCTTTAGGCATTCTCAGCATGTCAACACGAAAACATTTACATATATGACTGAGCACACACAATCATGCATCATCAAAAAATCATATCTGTGGGTTTTACAAGAGTTTACCAGTGACAAGCCTACGTTGTACATAGGTAAGGATCTTTTGCTTAGTAGGAGGAGGTTAGGAACAAAGGGATTAAAAAAATCTGGGAATAAAATGAATGAGTCTATCAGGGGACAAACTGGCATTATGGGAAACTTAAGGATCCAATGTTTCCATCATTGGTGGCAGAATGTTTGGGCTCAGAATAACGCTGGACCATTCGGCCTCTGGGGGAGCAGAACTAAGTAGCTAGAAGTCCTGATATATAAATAAAATGCACATACAACACAGTACAATAAAGACAAAAGTAAATAAAAGATCTGTAGCTAATAAGTTCAATGTGATGTAACCTAAAACATACCTAGTTCAATAATATACAAAACTAGCATAACTGTCATGTCTGAAGTCCAAGAATAAAAACTAGTAACAGGGATAGTAGGCCCTCTGTATACATTAAAAGGAGTTTGAAGCTAATTTGTGCCTGCTTTCCAGTTAACAGTACAAATATAGGTGCTCCAGGCAGAGAGTTATTAATGTAGGACACAATAGCCTTTAGTTCAGTGTGGGTTGCCATTTTTCTTTGAAGTTAGTGGTTGACTTGGCATGGCAGTTACTGAAATACAGCAAATGCTATTAAACAGACCTCACCAAGCTTAAGATAATAACATATTCGGGAAGCGTAGCTCAATAGGTAAATATTACATTTCCTTGTGACAATTTAGGATTTCTGGAAGATAATGTATATATAGAAAGTATAAATGCATTTGAAGCATTTTTTTTGTGTCACTGTTCTTTTAAGACTGAGTCACCCCCTGCTGTGAATTTCTGGATAAACAGTTGGTTCTCTTATGATAAAACTCTCAGTATGCTTCTGTTTCAGCCACACCAATGAGGTAATCTCCATATATCTAGTATATTAACTGTGCCTCTGAAACAAAATGATACCGTCTTTAAAAGAATGGTTTATATTTATTGTATATTCTCATAAAAAAACAGAGATGTAATACCAACAGCACTTCAAGTGAATGAAAATAATGATTTTTTTGTGAGGAGTGAGACCCTGTTCTGATCCCCAACATGCTCACCTACTCAACAAGTTAACACCTACAGCCTTGTGAAGCATTGCGTAATGGTAAACCTTCCTCTTCGCTATCAGATGTATATGAGACCCAGTATATTTGTCATGATAATACCAGACATCTAGTGATCCTTGTTAAGTCACACAGACAGTCTTCCTGTCTCTGTCTTCGATCTAGGGGGCAATGGAAATTATTGATGTCTACCACAGGCTTGAGGAACTATGTCTCTAGAGCTAAATTTTCAGTTTTTGTGAGTATCCTGGATTGAGGCACCAACAGGGAGGTGTGAACTATAATGACTTCCATCCCCTGCAGTATCAGGGGAAGCCTGAAGAAGTGAACAGTGATCCCAGCATGCCTGAAAGCAGCAAAAAGATCCTCAATGGGGTAAACAATGACCTCCAGCTGTAAGTCCAACATTAGGAAGAATCTCCCTGCAAGAATACCAAAAGGATATTGAAATATTGCTTAGTCAATGCTGTTATTATACTACAGTCTCTGTGCACATTATTGTTGTACAACATCACAGGACTTACATTCTGACAAGGACCAATCACAGAGAGTAGATTCAGGGATGCAGTGTGATGTTGCAAGTCTCATTGAAGAAATGTTACATAAACCGAAATTAAAATAAAGGCTTCCACAAGCATAGCTGTCTATTGTAAATCCCACAGCACAGCCAATTAATACTGCAGTTCCCACGTATGTGTACAGTATAAAGGCCAAGGAAAAGTAAATGGAGGGTGAAACCAGCACAAACCAAAATAAAGTATACACATTTATTGTTATTTTTACATTATTATAAAGATTTGTCTTCTAGTTCATTCTTAGAAGAAAATGTAGCACCCTTTTAACATATGAGAGCTTGAAAGTGTGGGTCAATATTTGGGACATGGGTCCTGGACAGCTGTACTACGACAGCAGCTGGAATGAGACTCCAGCGCATTCCCATGAGTCCTTCCTTCTAAAGAAAGGCAATGATGGACATCGCCATTATAAAAACACACAGAGGGTCACTGAGAAGCAGGGAGCTTGGCCTATTTCAATCAGAAAGGCAGGAAGAAAAGCTGGTTTGAATTTACAGCTATAGTTCAAACCAACAGTCACTTAATGATACCTCGACAATTTACAGAGAACATGTCAGCAATTCCTTTGTGAGACTGAAAGAGGAGCTTACCAGTTGAATTAGAGTGACATAGTAGGGCTAGAAAACAGAACTGAGCAAGGATACACTGAATACATTTGCTAAGTAGGTTCTGATTGGTTTGAGAAGTACAGAGGATTATAACAGTTTCTATGACAGTGCTACAAAGTTTTATCAAACTCATCAGCAAAGAACATAGGTCAACTGAGAAAATGTTAAATGAAGATACTATCCAAAACCCAGCACTCCATGTTTTTAAAGATATTCTGGGTAAACGCTTCCTAATTGTCAGTGATTTGAAGAACCTAGTAATACTATGGGGTACATTTACTATAGTTAAAAAGTTCATTGACTAGTTAATGTAGGAGAAACAACTTATCTTAACAATATTGTTGTTTTCTCCTATATACTAAGTAAGGCAAAATGAGTTTACCTGCCACGGACTAGTGTAAATCCATTATTTGCTATGGAGTTGGTCTTGTAATTTAGGCAAAGTTGAAAATGTTTTCCCATCAAAAAATAATTTCACAATGTAAAAAACACTGCAAAGTGTTCCCGTCAACTGATCAATATTTATCAATGACAATTGATTTCAATGGGGAAACATTTTTATTCATCCTTTTTAAAGGAGAGATATCAAAAAGTACAGGGAGATAAAAATCAATATGGTTGAAATGTTCTTAGTAAATATGCCCCTGTGAGTCATAAGGTTTTATATCCCTTCCATTTCTAGTGTCGCCCAGTGCCACAGCCACATTTCAACCCTCACATCTACACTTCCCACCATCCCCAAGTATGGCTCTCCCTCTGGTGCAAAAGAAACTCAACAAGGACAGCTGCTTCCAGCATGTAGTGGTCTGGTGGAACCCCCTACAACTCAGGGCCCCACGTGGTTGACCATCATGTCCAAAATGCACCTGTAGTTGTCATGAAGGCAGTTTTTAATAAAATAACTGCAGTTTTTGACAGTGGTACTATGCACATATGTTCTTTCATCTGATATGATGCATGCAGGAATACATGGATGGGGTAATATGAATCAGTTAATAAAGTCATGAATATTATGCCCTTTACACACACTGCAGGAGAAGAGGGTGCACAGTATGAGGGTTCTGGGAAAACTGGCTATGCTGTTTATATAGGTGTATCTTTATGGGACTTTGCATTCTGTATCTGGGTTTGTTTTATGACCATTGCTCTGTATGTATTATGGGCCCACAGTACCGCATCTGGGTATGCCTTACAAGCAAGCTGCACTGTATCCAGCTATGACTTACAGCAGTGATGCCCAACCTATGGCCCGCGGGCCATATCCAGCCCGTGACGCGGTGCTATCCGGCCCCTCAAAACTTCAGCCCACAGCGCTTAGTCAGACCCAGGAAGTGGAACCGGTACGAAGCTCCACCCCTTATGCAAATGAGCGAAGCGGCCAGTGACAAGCATGTCTGAAATTGATATGGCCCCCGGGGGCACTTTAAACTTTTTCTGGGTAAGTTTTGTAGACAATGCATTCCCTGTGTTATTATCTTATAGACATAATGCACTATATATTAGTTATGCCTAAGGGACTTTGAACTGTATCTAGCTATGTACATGAGCAAGGCACCAGTTGGGGCATGGAGGGGCTGCCTTGAGTGTAGATGTAGTTGCTGTTAACCAAATACTGCATGATGAATGCCTATGAATATGTTGCTTATTAGTTACTATGCATCATACTAGTTTCTGAGTAGAGTTGTTACTAACCGCAGGCTTTGGTTTGGATCTATGATAGTAAATTCAGACACCAATCTAAGTAAGCATGCCAGAATTTTATGCTATTATTGTTTAACAAAATATTAAAGGAAACATTTTTTACCTTGTTTGTTTTTTTTTTAACAAGGGATTATGTTACTAAAGCCAGAAGAGCCAGCTCGTAGTTACTGCTGAGCTAAATGTTTAAACATTTAGCAATAAGGATTTATTTATCAATAAATACAGTCGCGTGGCGCCTCTGACTTGGCAGAGCAATCCTATGTAAACATGGCCCCATTCTGGACACATCTCAGAGGTACAAGTCCACTTTAGTTTCTAATACTGAAGTCAAGTTCAATATCCCTGAGAGCGATATCATATTGTTTATTTGTTGTAAACATAACAGCAAGAAATTTTACTCTGTACTGTCCTACTGAAGTTTACTCAAGATTAAAAGCTTAATAAGATTGGATCTTTAACAATGTTTTCCCAGATTGGATACAGTACTACCAATATAATACAAATGCTTTACATTGTCATAGATCACTGTCCTTTATGCACCACCTTTGCAGCCATTACATCACATAGAGAAGGCCCTCGTTAAATAAACTTTATGAATTAAAGGAGATCTATAGTCAGATTATATCTTTAAATATGCAGTACTATACCTTAGTGAGAAGCGTTTCCCCCCATTAGATGTTTCATGTGAAGCAGATTGATTTATTAGGCAGCA
>JAKJJM010014773.1:0-15410 GCA_021901965.1 Pipa carvalhoi | reverse complement strand
TTTGTCTCCCATGCTAATGACACCTCTTCTCCTGTCCCACTCGGGGTGGAGGTGCCTCAAGGCTCGGTCCTTGGCCCCCTCCTGTTCTCCCTGTACACTCTTTCTCTGGGTGATGTCGTCAAATCATTTGGTCTTCATTATCACTTGTATGCAGATGATACCCAAATTTAATTATCTGCTCCTGTGCTAACACCTGAAATACAGACTCAAATTTCTAACTGTCTCCTGGCAATCTCCTCTTGGATAGCCATGTGGCAGCTCAAATTAAATCTTGCTAAAACAGAATTGATTATATTTCCACCCAAACCTAGACCTGCTCCTACCTTTTCCATTCTACTTGATGGTGCGATCATCAACCCCCTAACCTCTGTTCATTGTCTTGGAGTGACTTTTGACTCTGCCCTTTCCTTCACTAAGCACATGTCTACCACTGCTAAAACCTGTCAGTTCTTCCTTCGCAACATTGCCAAGATCCGCCCCTTTCTCTCTCAGGCCACCGCTAACACCCTCTTGCATGCACTCGTCCTATCTCGCTTAGACTACTGCAGTGTTCTTCTATCTGGCCTTCCAGCTTCCCACCTTTCTCCGCTCCAGTCTATTCTAAATTCTGCTGCCAGAATTCTCTCCCCTGAAAGGACAGCCTTTTTCCCAATCCCTCTCTGTTCCTTGGCTCCCTGTAAACAAACGAAACATTTACAGTGTACTCCTTTTGACATTCAAGGCACTTCACTACAGGTTTGAATTCGCCTCCATTTGACACTTCTCCGTGTTTGGAAATTCAGCAGACTCTGCAATGTGCTGATTTTGTGACCAAATCACACATGTAGACTTATGGAGCTCTTCTCATCACTTTGCATCTACATGCACATGCAATTCTGCTATTTATCAAGTGTCAGGGAAGATTCGGCACTGCATACTTCACCAAATATACTAGTTTGTCCTTGCCAGATCAAGTGGTGAAAAAGAGGATTGATGGCAGGGTTCCAGTGTAGCGTAACTTGACAAATCATTCAAAAGTGACAATAAACACTGAATTCAAGTAACAATACAGACCAGAGATCTGGTGAAATAGAAAGGGATGTAATATTCACTGTACTTGACTGGAATACGTGTCACTACTCGCCTGCTACTGTTTGACTGACTGCACAGCACAATGCAAGAAACCTCGTATGTGGTCTTTCACTGATTTGAACTTTTTTTCTTACTGACAGATCAAAATGGTCTGGTTTTTACGCACTGTTGGTTGACAAACCTGATGATGCTGTGTGCTAGCTTTCTAAATGGGAAGTACTTAAATGGCTGTCTGCATACCTAAGGTGAGTGAGCACAGGTGCATCTTATTGCTGATCACCAGCTCTATAGAAGGTCAGCCTCTTCCTGTGCTCACTGTCCAAGCTGGTTCCTCCTGAAGCCCTGATTGTCTGACCGTGATCCTTTTGACCTTGCTCAATTTTGACTTGACTAGTCTGACCAAATGTCTGTTATGAACTTTCCTTGACCTGTTGATTATGTAACTCACCTGCCTCATTGTTTGACTAACTTCCAGCCTTCTTCTTGTCCAGTTGGTTACCCTGCAGTGTTTATTTTAGTCAGCCAAGACCTTGTTAGTGTTTCTTGTAATTATAAGTTATAATATATGTATGACAAATATCTGTGCAATTATGAAAGCACTGAATATATTAGAATGATATACAATGCACTTCAATTAGGTACTCCTTAATCTAGTACATTTATTTATTTGCCACTATCCTCTTCATTAGCACTGTATATAGTAAAGGGTTCATACAAGACAAAATATTACATAGTTAACTAACTTTGCCGCAGAATGATTGTGAAACAATGAGAATAAAGAGCTCCGAAGAGCTTACAAACCTAATGAATTATCTTTAAATCATTTTTTTAAGATGTCATAACTATTTATGCTCACTGGGTGGTAGTGTGGCTGAGGGGAAATAACTCATGTTTGCTACACTGCTCCCAATAGCTCAAAATGGGTCAAAAAGGTTTCTTTTTTTAAAGAAGTTGTCGCAGTTGCAACTTTATAATGGGAGTTCACTATAAGTGAATTCGGGACGGAAAATTCAGAGCTACCGGAATGACCCCCTTAATGTTTAATTTACTTTCTCTTCTAGTTTATTCTCCTGCTCCCTGCAATTCAGACTGTTTCAACACCTATACTGATACAGAGTTTAAGCCAAGTGATAGCAAACATAATACAGTGTATACTGATAAAGTGTATGTATGTCCTGGTGAAAAAAATCCTGACTGTACTGCATATACATATAGTGGTGCCAAACATTCTGCACTGAAAAATGATAATGTACTGCATGTGCATTGTGACACAATAAAAGGAGCTAAAATAAGGTACAACAGAATAGTTTAAGGGATAAACTTAGCTAAGTTGATTAATTCTCTAAAATGTAGTTTTCCCATATCCCCTCCCAGAAATAGTATAATAGATATCATTATTGACTAAGTGGCGAATAGACTTGTTGATGAAGCAGACAGCAGCGATTACTGTCGGATGCATTGTGAGGCATAGTTGGATAGAAGTAGAATACAGAGTCCTGCCATCAGCCCCCCATTTCGCCACTCTGATGAGATGAAGACAAATGGGTGAATATGGAGCAGTACAACGAGTCGCACTCCTTCAACATCAACCAGCCTAGTTTACCCTTAAATATAGCTTAAAGAACCAATAACCTCACAAAAAGATAACAAAAGTGTGTAGATAACAGCTGTTGCACAGTATGTCTAATATGTTATCTTTGAAACTGTATTGTTATTTTATTAATGTGTTGTTCTTAACTCTGCAGATTGCAGACATCTTAAACTGTTGACTAAACACCTCCCCCAATCCTATTAATTTAGGTGGCACTTTAGATAATACATATTTTAGAAGTGCCCCAGAAAGTCCAACAAAGTAAATGTCATTTTACAATAAAATATAATGCTTTATAGAAAACTTCAAGCATTTTTGGACTTTTTCAAATTAAAGGAAAACCAAAAGCTCATTTAGACTAGAGGTGATTCTTAAGTGGTTGGGGGGGGGGGAATACATACTGATGGGTGTTTTATGTTCCAGTGCTGCCTTCTGCTCTCTATAAAAAGTCAAATTCTTCTGGTCTTCACAGTGATGTGATCCCCTTCACTTCCTGTATCCATGTGATTTGGGCAAATTCAGCAAGTGCAGTAGCAGTTTTACATCAGAATTTTAGTTTAGTTCTCCTTTAAATATATATTAGGTATAAGGGAATTTGAGGGACTTTTGTTTTTTACTAAATTCACAATGAAGTATGAAGTTCTTACACTTTCTCCACTAAGCTACTGGTATGCTATTTTAACAAGAATACATTTATAATCAATATTGAACTATGCATAGCTGTTCCTTTCTTTGCACTGCCTTTTCATAAGACTGCAATAAAAAAAATCTATGAACAAGATAAAAAATGATTTAAGTTACATAAATATTAATGACTGTAAAATAAAGTGTGTATTATAATACATCTGTGATTTGGGTAAAGTATCATTCACAGATCTCTGTATAAAACTATGTATCCAAGAAAATTATTTTCTTATTGGGAACAGAACATTTTTTTAAAAATAGACAATCCTACCAATGTGTTTGACAACACCTCAGTTGAAAATAGACAATAATAGTCATGACAAAGAAAAGAATGCAACTATGTCACTGTAGGTAAAAAAACAGTAAGAATTAGAGATG
Organism: Pipa carvalhoi; assembly: GCA_021901965.1. Lineage (NCBI taxonomy): Eukaryota > Metazoa > Chordata > Amphibia > Anura > Pipidae > Pipa > Pipa carvalhoi. The sequence continues at coordinate 11,686 of JAKJJM010014773.1, read as the reverse complement.
AATATTTGGGATTTTTACTGAATACAAAAGAAACACAAACACCATTGAATTAGAAAGTTCAAATAAAAACCAAGGGCATGTATATAACATAGTGAAATAATTAAAAAACAGCAAACAAAGTGGCCAAACAACCATAACCAAAACCAATGTACTCAATAAGGCAAAAACAGCACAAAAATTTTTTTATTAAAAAGTTAAGTATAAAAATATATTAACCCTTCCATTGCCAATGGTGCAGCAATAAGGCAGAACACTGCTGCAACTACTGCACCACTAGCAATAAAAGCATCCAGATAGCCAAAACCAGCAACTAAGTATTCAAATAGGCAAAAACAGCATAAAGTTAAAAAAAAGTAACCAGCAAGGAAGGGGTTTAAAATATATTGGAAGGGGTTTATAATATATTAACCTATTCATTGCCAGTGGTGCAGCAGTGTGGCAAAGTGTCTGGGCCTGCTGTTGCACCACTAGCAATTTGGCATAAAATGCAGGGGTTGTTGGGATGCATGCCCTCTCTCTGCAGTCCAGGAATGGGGGCATCTTCTGTTGGTGGTGGTCTGTCGGAGTCCCTTACCTTTCTCCTACCATGATCCCTCAGTGGGGTAAGGTGGAATGTTATGAAGTAAGTACAGACTTTGTAACCCCCACTCCTTAACCAGAGCGCAGGGGTCAATACTGTAGAGGGTCAATGATGATGGGAGACTGTATGCTGCCCAAACAGTTTATATGGCAGTGCAGGTATGGTGGATTATAGACAGGACAGATGGGTTAATTAAACAGGTCCCAGAGCTATAGAGGTTGTGATTTCTTTTTTATCAACAACCATCTTCCTGAAATTTACTGTGGGGAAAGAACACTCCTCTAAGATCATGATTACCCCAGTAGATACCCTGTATAATGTTGCTATCACTTGACACACAAATCACATACATTTTGGGCAAAATGGATTAAAATAAAAAAAATCTATATACTCGATATCCTGATTTCGATAAGCATTGCCAAAAAATTACCGATATTGTGATATCGAATTGCCGATATCGCGATTCCGGATGATTTTACCACGATAATAATTCGATTGTCAAAAAATCTGTAAAAATCGCCAGCAATATTTTTCAATATTGTGATATCGATACCAATTTCCACTATTCAGATGTTCAGATGATGCATTTTCTTGCAAAAATGGCCATTTTTCAGTATCGCGATATTGATAATTCCGATATCGATTAATCGAAATGGATAATCTGCTTTTCCGATTTTAATAAATTTCACCCTATGGGCGAAATTTATTAAGAGCACAAAGACTCAATTGAGTCTTTGCGGTCTTAATAGCGCGAGATTTCTCGGCCGAGAATTCTCGCTTCTCGGCCGAGAATTCTTGCGACAGTACTTGGCGGGGATCTCGATCCGCAATCGAGATCTTTCGCCCAAAAGTAGCCAGTCCTATGGTGATATGCTTCAATTACTTCACATACTCTGCTGTTGAAGGCAATCATGGACTTTAAAAAATGAACCTTCCATCTTATTTGCTCTGTCATTCAGCGCTCTAATCTAGAGGAAATCTTAAAAACAGTAGGTAGGGAGATGTCTAGGGGTAGTGGACCATGCACTAATAGAGATATCAGCATGGAATTGCAAATGACTTAGTCATACAATTTAGCTACTGGGCAAAATAAATGTATCTGAGTTTTTAGCTTGTATTTCATTTTAACTAGGTTTTATGGCATAGTAAGTTGGCTACTGACCCCATAGTATCTGTGGAATTTAAATTCCAAGTAGGTTTCTGGCCAGTTGAAATTATAACTGCCATTTGACCAACTGCTATGGCTTCTATGAGTATCAGTTTATGAGGTTTATCAAGTAAATTTTCATATATTATCATCTGTATCATCATCATCATCATTAACAAAAAAAAAAAAAAACAAGTAGAATTTGGGTTTAAAGCAACAGTCCAGCCTCCAACAGTCATTTGCATGTATATTTGTCACTTGACAGCAATAAATACTTTTGTAATACATTTTATTTAATTATTTCCATCTCTTTCCAATTTATCAGCACTTTCTTTTAGAAGCCCTTTCTCTCGGTCACCTACTTCCTCTTCATCAGTCCAGTTCAAGATTTCTTGGTAACCAATCAGAATCTTTCAAGTGTGGAACCTCACAGAGCTGCTTCCTACCAACATCTTTATGACTGTTTCTTTTATAAATCTCAGACCTATGGATCAAGTCAGTGACATAAGAGGAAGTAGGTGAGAGAGAAGAGGATTCTGCAAGAAAGTGGCTATAAATGCACAAAACAATGAAGATAAATATATATTATATATTGCAAAAATCATTTATTTACCAGTGACGATTACATGTCAACTAACTGTTGGAGGCTGAACTGTTCCTTTAAGAAATTAAAATTGAATATGATCTTAATACTTATTCTCATTACTTATACTGTCTTTGAATTTTGTTCTGTTTGCTGCTGTTTGCTAGTGCAGGAAAAAAATCATGACTCAATATGAGTCCTGCATTGACATTGGTAGCAATCAAAGGTACTCTTAGAGACATTTTATCAGTAAATGTAATTTGTTTACATTTCTTTCTTTTGCGCGTCACTTGCTGAGATTAGAAGCAATTTAGGACACCGCCCAAGTAAAAACTTGTGTGATGTCCTATGTTAAGTATGAGTCCATTGAAACTGATACTCATTGCCTGACTGTTTAACTATTACGGGTCATTAGGCTCAGTTTACAGCCCTTGGCTTTCCTATCAGGATTAAACATTTACTTTCAGGTGAGCTCTTAAATGTCACTATGCCTTCCTAAAGTTACCTTTCATTGTACACTTTTACCATGGCCTCTGAATGCCTACGTTTCACTTTTACACATATTTGTCTGTATTTGTATGTAAATCTGAACAGAGACATTTTAAGTATCTGCAGAAAATTGCTGTGAACTGAGGCATAACAGGTAGATTGCATGACAATACAATGTATGTGACCCTTTTCCATATATGTTATACGCTACAATGTTATGAAAACAGTTATGTTAAAAGATGTGGCAAATGCAAGCTATACATTGAAATTCAGGAAGCAAATTTCCATTTTATCTACACTTTTATCTACAGTTATTACAGAAAGAATAGCCTTAGATATGGCATTTGGTACATATAGTATACACAATTTCAGTGGAAGAGGGGGTATAGAACTTTGTCATAGATGCTGAATTTAAGGCTTGTCTATCCTACTGACAGGGAGCACACTAATTTATTATTTATCATCACACAATTGATTTATATAGATATTGGTATATAGCATTGTGCCACATTAACAAAGACTGAATAAAGATTGGTTTACACTGGCAAATTTTGTGTATCTCACAAAATCACATGACATGGCATCCTGGGAATCCTGGGAGTTTTTCTGAACAAGCTACAATATAACACTATAACCATATACTAAAGTATTCTGATTAATGGCACAAATAAGCAAGCTGAATCTAGAAAATGAGAAAATCTGTTTTAGCAACAATTCTTATGTGTTGCTAAAACAGGTTTCAATGTATAAAGGCATTTTATTTCATTTTACAAAACTGCCATTTGTATTATAAAGCATAATGTACCCTGTAAGGACATTAAAGGTCACCTCAGCCTGTGGCTTTTATATAATTATGGAACACCTTGGTGTCTATTAATATCCTAATATATTACAGAAAGGGGTGAAATGATGTGGAAAATTTTACATCCTATAAAACAATAAACAGCTTAAAGGAGAACTATAATTACATAATGTCTTATAATGTCAATATTTAGAACATACTAAAAAATTTGTGGATTTATAGTCCACTTACTCCAAGCAACTGAAAGAGTGGCACACTGGCAGCTTTCTGCTCCCAATGCAATTCTTTAAACCAGAAGGAGGAGTAGCAGCTGGAAAAGGTAGGGGATTGCAGCAGTGCCATACCGGAACCCCTGGAGCAATACTAGTTGAACCCTTTCAATGCTGTTTGTTCATGAAATTTTTTCACCACATTTTGCCAAGCAATTTTTAACCATTTTGTATTTAACTATTATCTTTGCTTGAAAAGCAGCGTAAAAGTATGTATCATTAGGCTTTAACATGTAATGTTTCATTTGTATAGTTTTCTTTCCTTGATAATTATTTTTGGTGAAATATGTGAAATAAACTGCGAAATTGTCAATCTTTTTGCCCATTTTCACGGCAAAAAACAGGAGCAAAAAACACGAAAAAAACATTTTCGACTTTTGTAAATTTTGCCATAGTGTTACTTTTCTCTAGCTTTATTTTAGCAATCAGCAGTAAGCAAATCAACATTAGGCACTTAACCTGCAGGGGTCAGGCAAGTGAAAGCAAAGAATTACAGGAACTGAAATGTCCCATGCATCATCCCATTACTTATTGTACATTTTGTATCTAGTTCAGGTTTAACCTTGATCCATGGTCCTTTTGCAAGATGAATTCTAATTGTTTAGTAAAATTGAATATGCAACCTTGTATTTATGAGACATTTTTATGATGGATACATGGAGAGGGTAAGTTTTTTTATAAACTCAAAGAAGTTATTCTAATTTTCTGGCATAATTATTGGGTGTAATGAATAGTACTGTAAAGTTCAGTGACTTTCTGTGTGGTGCTGGCAGAGGATGCCACTTTCTAATGCGATTGCCTGCCCCGCTATCGCTCCCCAGTCAAATGTAGTCACTAACTGCTTGTTAAACAAACATGCATATGAGAAACAGATGCTCATAAATATTTCAGTAGGCAACAAAAACTCATAGAATGGGACTGTGCCTAAGCATGAGGTAAATTCATCAACAGGGGAAATTAATTATGGAAGTCTAGTAATTCATAGCAACCAATCAGAAGTTGGCTTTTTATAATTCTAATTCCCCTTTACCAGTGAAAGCTAACAGCTGATTAGTTGTTATTGGTTACTATACCTCTAAAAAGATTGCCCCTTTGATAAATTCCCATGGTAGTACTATGTAAAAAAAATAAAAATAAATCTGACCAAGTAATGGGCTTGGCTGTAAGCCATGCTTTGGGCAGGGCCCCTTACTTCCAGTTAAATCATGACACACCATAAAATGTTATTCTATATGTGCTTTAAAATGGACCTGTCAGCTCCTGATTTCAACTTTTTTACATAGTCAGTGATTATATAACATAAATGAAACAGTTTGGGGGGAAAAAATCATTAGGATAGTTAAGTTATACTCACTGTAAACTTAACCCCCATCCGGAGGGCCATATAATGCCCAGGTCTGTTCTGGGGGGCGGGTGCTGACAGAGTCCGGCCCTCCAACGAATTTCCTCCCTGTCATGTGGCTCACTGTAAACTTGTCCCAATTTCTTTGGTATCTGAGGTCCAGGTGAAAAATGTTTAAGAACCACCACTGCTTTATTATATAAACACATGAATATTGCTAGTATATTGTGTATGTAAAGACGCCACTTCAGGACAATATGTCTATTTAGGTCAATTTCGGTACAATAAGCCACCATTCCTTTTTACCTGACAGCACACAGAAATCAATGTGTGTCTATTTGCCACCTCATTGTGACAACACGCAGTTCACTGAATAGGCAGAACTGACTTTAAAACAGTATGGATTAATTGTTACAATGCTTTTTCTTGAATAACCCCCTTGGTGTGATAGATAATGGCTTGTACCATCTAAAGCAGTGGTCGGCAAAGTGTTTTAGGGAGCCATACAGGACCGTTCCTAGGCTAAATTTCACTCCGGGCAAGAGCTTAAAACTTGCGCCCCTCGCCCGGAGTGAAATTTGTGCGAGCGGAGGGGGAGGGTGCTAGCGGTTGGTAGTGATAGTTACCGTGGTGCGGTTGCCCGCCCTGCATGCCCCTAGGAATGGCCCTGGAGCCGCAAAGGGGGAGGAGCGAACGTACCGGATCCCATGACCTGCCGACACCCAATCAGGAGCGTCGGAGGTCATGGGGGCGGGGCTACAGTGCGGGGCTAGAGAGTGCACCGCGAGCCGCACTTTGCTGACCACTGATCTAAAGCAAAGGTATTCACATTGTGAAAAACTGGAATGTAACTGCAGAAAACTAACTGTAACTGTAGAAAAACAGTTTTGTTTTTTTTAGTAATCCTTATTTTTACATTTTAATAAACATTTAGGGATAGTTTTCTGGAGTTTATTAAGTCTGTTTTTTCAGTAGAAGATTCTATAAAGCAATGTATGTTTATTAGCAGTGATGTGTGTAAGACATTTTCTAACAGCAGTGCCATAGCAACTGATTGTGGCGCCCGAGGCGGTCGAAATGCCACACTGGGCGAGATGCCAAAATGCTGCCCCCACAACGTGCAAGAGCAACAGCTGCTATGCCGCCGCCCCGGGCGGACCCCCCCCACACACGCTACACCACTGTCTAACAGCTTACTGCTAATTCTTTAAATTAAATGAAATCCATTTCTTAAAGGTGGATGCAGCTCTGAAAAGTCTTTTGTAAAGAAAATGATTAGTTACTATGTCACCCAACCATAGCAACCTAAGATGGTAAAATTGAAGGAGAATGTTCTTGAAAGGTATGTATTATTCATAACATGTAAAGAGCGGGTTGTCTGGGGTGTTGCATTGCATTGAGAGGAAACTCAGAAGCTGAAAACTGTGATAGCCTTTGGGGGAATGGATGACCATGCAGTTACAAGAGGTTTTACCTAGCTGTGGTTGCTTAAAGCACTTATTACTAAAAGGGTTTGAGTTTCTTTTTCTGTTTTGTTGGGTATTTGTCAGTATTAGAAGTCAGCAACACCCATATTTATTACTGCATTTCTACCACGAAAACACAAAAATAGTTTAAGCCGTATTAATCCAGTTGAATAATTAGAAAGATGAGTACGGTAGTATTATATGATACTTTACCTTAACACTTGCAATTTTTGGCTGTTTGTCATTTAGTGCCTCACAGACCTCAAGTATGTTACAAACTGTGCATCTTTTAGTACTGCTCTGACCTGATGAAGAGAGAATATCTCTCGAAAGCTTAAACACTGAACTGGTAGTCCAAATAAAGTATCATAGAATACTACAGTACTCATCTTTCTAATTACCATGAAAACAGTGAGAATAGTCTATTGATTGAGAAAATGAAAAAATAGACTGACCGTAAAATGTAATTAGTGGCGTAATAATGTATTCCTGTGTATCTCAATACAATATCAAACTATGTGATTTCAGCATGTTATTGGCTTATGTAAATCAAGTAGAAATTTAGCATGACCAGATTGGTCACTGCCAATAGGAACCCACTTCCCCTAGTGTGGCCCTAAGTGGCCCCTAAAATAAATATGCCCTCCATAGTTACTAATTGCCCCCTTAGCCCCTGATAACACAGCATCCAGATTTCTACATTTAAATTGGCAGGAACCACTGACTTCCACAAGGATTTTGGTCTAGAAATCTGTGTTTGCAGCAGCAAACCTGGCATGTGCAGATAATTCAGGTTGAGTATTATTTTAGAAAATATACACTTTGTGTGACTGAAAACTATAAGGGCGCTTGAGCTGAATCTCCAAAATGTTCAGCTGAAAGAACCCTTGTGCATTCGTTCTATTTTAAGGTGTTTGGTCATGACACTCTTAGAAATACACATATATAGTAGGCATCATTCTGTGTAAGAAGACATGGGTTTTGCTTTCATATTCAGCTTCATTTTGGGGATTCTAATGTTTTTATTAATTTTTGTTATGAAACAAAAATTAATAAATGTTATTAATTTTTATTGTTATTTTCTTTTTAAAAACTGTCAGGAGCCATTGATTTCCCCAAGGGTTAGCTTACCAAATTATGAGCTAAAAGCATGGCATGCCTGGATAGTCAAAGGTATGTACATTAAAAAAATATATATATTTTATGGGAGTATCTAAAAATTAAGGGGTTATTTGGCCTTACAAACTGCAAAATGGGCTCTTGGGCTGCAGCACTTAAATTTTTAGTTGAAACTGTCCTTGCACATGTGCTTCTCTTTGGGGTGTTTGGTAACTGTACTTTTGCATGCTCCTATGCATATTGGGTATCATTTTGATCACAGGATTGTGCTCTTTGATTATTTGCTTTATTGCAGTTTTTGATGGTAATTTTGCATGACATTAACCTTATGTTTTACATTTTTTATATGTGGAAACATGAAAAAACTCCTAAATACAAGATGAGCAGCATGCAGGTACAGTCACCTACAACAACCAGCACAGAATGTCTAACTAGCCTGAGCTAAATAGTTTGTAGTAATTTATGTTTTATGTGGGTATTTATGGGTATTTGTATATGGTAGTTAGGAGCGTCTCCTGGGCAGGAAAGAGTGTTTACCAGTAGTTATTGTTGTAATCAGGAGGAACAAGTGATTTATAAACATTATTAGTTCTCCTGAAAAATTAACAAAAAATTGCAACAAATAGTTTATTTCACATATTTCACCAAAAATAATCAAGGAAAGAAAGTTATACAAATGAAACATTACATGTTAAAGCCTAATGATACATACTTTTACGCTGCTTTCCAAGCAAAGATAATAGTTAAATACAAAATGGTTAAAAATTGCTTTGCAAAATGTGGTGAAAAAATTTCATGAACAAACAGCATTGAAAGGGTTCAACTAGTATTGCTCCAGGGGTCCCGGTATGGCACTGCTGCAATCCCCTACCTTTTCCAGCTGCTACTCCTCCTTCTGGTTTAAAGAAGTGCATTGGGAGCAGAAAGCTGCCAGTGTGCCACTCTTTCAGTTGCTTGGAGTAAGTGGACTATAAATCCACAATATAGCAGCTCCCACACTTGGGTGCACATCCAGTGATGTACCAATAGGGGTTACAGTGGACCCCTAGGGGTCCCGGCACAACTTCTGTGTCCCTTTGGCAGTTGCACAGTGCCTGCCTACCACCCCCGGATTCCAGTAATTGTATTATTCTGGTCCAGGGGCACTTGTGGGGGTGATATTGCCAGGGGGGCCCTGGTGCAGATCCTGCATCAGAGCCATTTACTCTGAAGTTCTGCCACTGTGCACACATTGATATATTGCATATTCTCATTTTGATGATTATCTATTGATTCTGAATTAAATATTTTCATAACCAATACATCTCATTAAATACAATAAAACAGACACTGTCCCAGATGACATGCAATGATCCCCCTGATACTGTTCAGCAGGGCCCTCAAGACTTCCCCCAAATTATTTGTTCCCCCAGATGTAGAGTGGACCCCTCAAAATACTGTGTTCCAAACTTCATCCAGCATTGCCCTCTCAAACCTCCCAAGCATTGGCACCCAAACCTCACCCAGTACTGACTCTCACACAGCACTGGCCCTTCCAAACTTTCCCCAGCATTGGCCCCCAAACCTCCCCATCCTAGACCCCCACAGAACTGGCCCTCCCAAACATCCCCCAAAATTGGCCTCCACAAAGCACTGGCCCTCCCAAACCTCCCCCAGCATTGGCACCCAAACATCCCCCAGCACTGACCCCTCCAGCACTGGCTATCTCAAACCTCCCATAGTTTTGGCTTCCACCCAGCACTGGGCTTCCCAAACCTCCCCAAACATTGACCACCACAGTACTGGCCTTCCCAAACCTCCCTCAGCATTGGCCCTCCCAAACCACCCCTAGTATTACGCCCCCCCCCCAAAAAAAAACTTTCCCAAACTTTCCCAATGCTTTAGTGCCACAGCACTTTTACTATAGCAGTACTATGCTTAGCTGTTTAGAGTGCCGCAGTAGTGTCGCAGTGGATGTACGAGCTGTGCTCTGCTCCAGTGATACTGATTGAGTGTGCAATTAAACAGCCAGATAGGGATTGGACAGAAAGAGCTAATCCCTAGCTGGCTCTTAGCTTGCAGTCAGAAGCACTGGAGTAGAGCAGAGCCTGTAAGTCTGCAGCTGTGTTCTAATCAGTTAAGAAGAGTGCAGCTGTAGCAGACTCTATTGACTCTGTAAGACAGTTAGCTAAGGGGTTGCTAAGGGATTCCACTGTCCACTGAGTAACAGGTAGTAGGAAAGGGCCGAGTGGGTATGTTAGGGGTCACTTCTGCAGTGTGCCCGACAGGCCAGCAACCCCTGGCCAGCCACCACAGGACCCAATCTGCTGTAGGTGTGTGACAAGAGAAAACAAGCATAATTTTAATTTAGGCTTGGAACCTACTGCTTTCATTGGCAGTGGTCAGAGAAACTGCAGAAAGGCCAGCAAATCCCTGGTTTAAACTTTAAAAGGAGTGAGACAACACATATGTAGGTAAATAGGGAGCAGAAAAAAACATTCACAATGAAGGCTGAATAGCTTTTTCTATAGTGCTGCATTATATAATGAAAACACTTACTCCTAACTAACACACACTGCACTGTCCAAATACAATGCTAGGAGGATTTCTCTTAAAAGGGATAGGAAGTTAAAATAAAATTTGTATATTTCATTTTTTAGGCCAAAACAGAGATTTGTTACACTAAGGGCAAAATTTATTAAGCCCGAAAAGACTCGATTAGAGTCTTTTCTGGCTTAATTTGCCCAGTCCTGATTTCCATAATCTGGAATTCGGGATTCTCGCGGGAGGATAACCTCCCGCGAGAAAGTCAGAAAGACCGGTACCGGTCTTTCCGACTTTAATAAATTCCGCCTAATATGTTGTTATTAGTTTTTTTCTTGACCCTGTTCAGCTATTACTTACATTATTATTTTACCTTACTATTGTTTCCCTGTGCAAAATCCTTCATCTAGGCTTTTGTAGCAGTTTATGATTTTACATTGTTGCAGTTTGTTCTGTGGAATAAAAGTAATGTCTTTGTTTATAGCCTATAAAAGCATACAACGTTACTATAGTTCAGAAATTGGGAATGGGAGGAGTAAAAGTCAGTGCCATAGAAGTGCCTAGTTAAAATAAAAAGGGGTATATTAAAACATACTTTTTTTTGCAGAAAATAAGGTGCACTTTTTTCATTCTAAACACCCTGTTTAAAATATGATGTATCTTATCATCCGAAGGTCCCCACCACCCACCTTCGGGTAGAAGACATCAACAGGGGAACAAGTCATGGCGTCAAGGCTATGCACTAGGAAAGTTGCTGGTGCCAGTGGGTCCTGGCATCACCCAAGCAGCATGTTGCATCTTTCCCCAGCGGTTCTTCTAGTTTGAGCTTCCTCCTTCATAAGAGTGCGCTGCACTATGATTGGTCGGATGTTTCAACAATCAGTGACAATAAAGCCTGCGACCAGGTAACAACATGAGATATGATATGGTGACAGTGACATAGGAAGGGATGTAATATTCACTTAATACAGTTAGTGGGACATTTAAGGCTGACGTCCCTGCAGTTGACTGGTGTAATATGCATGACTACGCATCACTATGAATTCACACTTTTATGAATAATCCTTTAATTCTGAAAAATATGGCCTTTTAAGTACTACTGCCTAAAACATAAATGGAAATGAGTCAGTTAGAGGAGATGAAAGGAGTAATAAAAATAAATAGCAATGTGCTGTGGGAAGCTTTGTGAAAAACAACAACATGGCAATACTATTATCAATAATAAAGGTAGTATTGTTTTATGGACACTAAACCATAGTTTAACCCAGGGCTTTTTTTGTGGGGGAACGGGCCGGAACGGCGTTCCGGAAAATCTGCCGGGCGTTCCGGACACCAACAGTTCCTTGTTATTTCAAGAATACCTGGT
>JAKJJM010014750.1:0-11600 GCA_021901965.1 Pipa carvalhoi | reverse complement strand
CCTGTTCTCCTGTGTGCCCTTTCTCTCTATACATCTACCTGTTCTCCTGTGTGCCCTTTCTCTCTATACATCTACCTGTTCTCCTGTGTGCCCTTTCTCTCTATTCATCTACCTGTTCTCCTGTGTGCCCTTTCTCTCTGTACATCTACCCGTCTCTCTTTCTGTTTCACTATTATTCTATTTGTTAACCGTTGTCATTTTTGCATCAGGGAAAGGTAAAGTCCTAGTTCAATTGTTTTCACTCCTCAGTCTGATAGAAAGGAAGACTTGTAGGATTGACATTGTTAAGCACTGAGATATGACTGGATTTAGTTTGTTCCTTTGCAACTATAAATGTATACATTTAGCCTTCACAGATACATAATACATATGTAAATATTCCCATAATGCATAGTTTCTTTCTATGGGGGGTAGAATCTTCGTTGGTTCTTCTTTTCTGAGCTTTGTTTGCAGTCTGCTGTTTGAAGGATTAGTAGCTGAGTAAGAAAAAGGACAATACAATATAGTGAATCATAATGTGCATTGTTTACATGGATAAATCTACATATTTACTTATACATGGCAATGTTGCTTTATATAATAGTAGAACTTTACCTTAGTGTCTCTGTACTTTTTTCTGTGTTCTAATGTATCTCCCTTATCCAGTTCTTTCTTCACAGCCTTTTCTTATTCAAACGATTATCATCACCCTGTTTGAGTCAAGCTGTCTTTCCTTCCCATTGTCACCCTGCTTTTTAAAGCCTCTCATTTAAACCCCCTACCCACCCCAAATATTCCATTTCCCTTTTTTCTCTCTTGCTCTCTGTTCCATGGCAGTGTCAGGTGCATTTATCTAGCTGCCTCTCTGGTTGAGGATTAACACAACTGACCCACTTCTGAGACAGAGCCTGTTTGTTGTATGAATAGTTGTGTTAGCAGCAGGGAACAGGCCGCTCTGATGCCAAGATTAATAAATGAGCCTCCTGTGAACAGCTGCGTCAGCTCCTGATCTGTCTGACCTGAGCCCAGTCGGGAGAGGAGAAATGAACTGGAATCTGATGGGAGAAGAGAAATCAAACAAAGTGGAAATCATGAATCTAATTCAATTTCCTGGGTATTTGGGATCCCCCCCATTCACAGTAATAGAAGTCTGTATCCTAATTATTTACTTCCCTCAAGGGACCGCAGGGAGCTTGTTCTAAGGTTGAGGATTATATTCACCATGGACTCTATATGTCATGCAAGTAACATAGATCCCATGTGCCAGACATCCTAATTTATTGTCTTTTAACCTAAATCAATGAAAGAACAGGAAGTTAGAAAGTAACAATCTCCCTAATGGGATATGTCGTCAAGAGTTACCCCCAATGTTATTAGCATTTTATTAAAATGCTGATGAAATTGACCATTGCAAGATTATAGGACACATCTGGGAACTGTGCATAATGAGGCTGCTGTGAACAGGGATATATGTGTGTTTATTAACGTATTGTATATCTAGAATTAGGTTATAGCTATTCTGGAGCTAGATAGAAATAAGACCCATCAGATGCAGTGATGCTGTATTTCCCAACAGAAAGCATAACTTCTTACCAGAGAGAATTATCACTTGTACAGACGTCCAGTTTATACTCCTAGCTTTGTATAAAAGAACTGTATTCAGATGAAATATACTAGATAAGGAATCCATGAAGGAAAAAGGTGAGAAGCCTATTTTTTTAATCAATGCTTGATGCTAGTAGGCCATTGGGAACTACAGTATATGAATCCCAAACTAAGGACCAGTTCGTCAATTTAACTTTAGTTGCCTATTTTGCTTTGATGTAGTCATTGCATAACTGTAACAAACTGTATGTTAGTGCTTTGCACTGTGCCATAGAAGTCTTTCAACTTCTTCATTTATTAAGGTGGCAAATAGGTAAACGCTTTCTGCCTAGAACATTATATGAAGGCCTACGACCCTTTTTACTTCTACAGTTCCACGATCATATGCAGTGGTAGCCACTAAGATAGTTTAATGATTTTTTATACCTTTTCACCTGAAAATTGGACGAAAAGGTCAAAAATGACATTTTCGTCCTTTTCGCCCCCATTTTTCACCCATTTTTTGGGGAAAAAATGGGGGTGAAAAATGGCAGAGAAAATAGTTTTCTCACCCTGTGTGTTTTAGGCATAGTGGCCTCTGCAGTGGCATGATAAAGTCGACCAGTGGCTCTATATCAATCAGAAAAGCAGACACCCTCCTATGCAATACACAGCCCATTTGTAGATTGCAACAACATTCATGAGAAATAAGCACTGAATTGTATTACTATGAAACACATTTGTCATGTGCTGTTTGATTAGTGCTGCTCATGAGTTGGCAGCGCTACAAGGTTCTCTTCCCAGTCCCTGACACCCTATTCTGTCATGATGTGGGCAGTGGGAGATTTAAATATTGAGCGCTGCAGAGAGGCAGTGCTGGAGTGTCCGTTGTCTGTTCTCCTGTTCCTGGTGTTTTGGTATATTTCAGCTTGTATTGCCAATCTTGGTAGAATGGTTATCTCCTGTTCTTCAACTCTACATTTGAGTCTTGCCTGCCAGGTATCTGCATTGTCCTAACCCCTGCTTACTCAAGCACAGTCAAGCTCAGCACTTGTCCCTTCAGGTATGTGAGCCAGGTCTACTTTCCTGGTGTTTGTCTTAGTCATCTATGCTGCTTCAAGTGTGCTGTGAGCTCCAAGGGTGGTGTGAGTTATAATTCTGCTACACTGCACCTAGTGAACAAGTGCTACGTGTTCAGTTAAGCTGACCCAGGTCTACCCCCTGTGAGACTATTCCAGCTGCCACCAGTGTGGGGGTTAAATTGAGGGCCATGACCTGGAAGTCCCTGGAAGCAAAGGCCATACCCTCCTGTGGGGGTTAAGGGTGAAATCCAACAGACTCCTTAGACTCTGTGCCTCAACTTAAACACATTCAACCCAACTGTGGTACAGAGGCTCCGCTTAATCCATTTAGTACACCTTAGTTCCTCTAGAGGTGTAATAGTGTCATGGGGCACCTTTGCTCCTCAAGTGACACACAGTTCCTGTTCCCTGTCCAAGGCTATTACACCTTAGCTCTTCTAGAGGCATAGCAGCGACTGGGTATGCCTAAGCTCCTCTACAGGTGTACTTATTCTGTCTGTCCCATGACAACCTTGATCTGAATAGACAAAATATTGGGCAGCCCATAAATGTTCTTGTTTTCCATTTTGCTAAGACACCCACCTGCTTCCAGTGTTCTAATGTATATCACACACATCAAAAGAAGTGATCACAGTGGGTGTCCAGACCCCAGCAAAGCATGCAGACAGCACAGATATATAGTTGTGTGACAGAATCTATTATAGGAAATAGCAGTGAGATTGTAGCCTCCTTTTGGGGACACATACCAACCTTCCACAATAGACATGGTGCATTCCTTTTAGCAGAGAAACCATTTTATCAATATTGTTGCATGTTTGATTTCAAACTTTAAATGTAAACCCAGTAATGCACTTCCATTTACATGCCCTGTATAAGTGCTGCAGACATTGTGTTTTTGACTTATTGTTGCCAGACGTGTGGATCATAATAGTTGGAATTGAATTTTGTTCAGTTTTCTATGGCAGAATTCCATGACTGCTATTTTAACCTCTCATTCGTTCTTTTCCACTGCAGGACCATTCACTCAGTCTTTTCTTTTGTACTCCTTTCTGTCTTGCTTTCTGTATTCCACACAACCTTATCTACAGTTTTAGCACAGTAAGATCACCTATCACAATGTTAATTCCCTGCCTGTTAATTGCTTATGAATAACTACAAAAAAAAAGAAAGTCCTAACTTGTTTAACATAGACAGAGCCAGCAGAATGCACCTTATCTGCCTGTGCGGCCTTGCCTCAGGAGACAGACTTATAATAAATTATGTACTGGAGATTTGAGAGCACCTTAGTAATTAATCACGAAGCTGGACACCACAACAGAGGCCGACAAAACAGCAGCGCCAGGAAAGATGCGCAAGGCAAAAGTTTGGCCATCTAGTCTTTTCACAATACCGTGTGGGAAATT
Source organism: Pipa carvalhoi (assembly GCA_021901965.1). Lineage (NCBI taxonomy): Eukaryota > Metazoa > Chordata > Amphibia > Anura > Pipidae > Pipa > Pipa carvalhoi. Next base: position 7,552 of record JAKJJM010014750.1, on the reverse strand, counting down.
TATCATTCTAATTTAGGGAACCCAAGTGAAACCGGAGATTTGTTATTTTGGTTTAACACACAGGAGCCTTGGCTTAAGTGGCCTTTCTAGAAGACAATGTTTACACTATGACACTGATTTGGGGAAAGCTTTTTAGGTTTATTCTGTGGAGCAATTTGCTCAATCAAGAGAGTTTTTATTCTATGGAAAAAGGCTAAAATGCACTATCATTTAACAATAGGGGTTAAAGAGCAGATCAGTTAGACACACAGTTCTTACCAAACAATTATTTATTCTTTGGGGAAAACTACAACATAGGATTAAAGTAAATGATATTTGTATTGTATATAGCTTGATGCTGTGACACATTAAAAAATAATTTTTCTGAATTCTTATGGTTGGTAAAAAGAAAATGGCCAGCTTTGGTTTTTGGATAACTTCTCTTTTTTTATTTTTTCCCCCATTCCTGTGTCGCTATCCCAGGTGCTGATTGTAGCAGATAAAATGCAAAGCGGTTTCCTTTATTGCCAATTGCCCTTTCTCTCGTCTCTGATTCAGAAGGATGGCAAAGCCACAGCTTATGTGTGTGAGAATTACTCCTGCTCTCTGCCAGTCACCTCTCCAGCTGAACTGCTCACCATGCTGGCATCCTCCTACACACACAAATCCAATCCTCAGTAGATGAATACTGCTGTATTCCCATGACAGGTGCTGAGCTGTATTTGTAATATCAGTGTGGTTTCTCTGACTACGCTCAGCCAGTGTTTCACAAGTGATCTAAATCTTCAACCATCCAGCTACATCCGCAAGCCTATTCCTGTGTGTATTTACGTCTGTACTCGGGTTTATATTGGCAGGCCTGTCTCTTGATTGTTGAGCTATACTACATTTTGCTGTTCTAGTAACATTTTCACTCTGGAACTATGAAGGAAATATTATATTTTATTTATAAAGTGCAAACATTTTCTTCAGCGCTATACAGAACAAAACGGAATATTCAAACTGAGACAAGAGGTCAAAGGGTAATAGATCCTCTCTTATTAGTGTGTTACCTGCTCTGCATAACAAGGAAAATGTTGTGGTGTAAGTGACCTCCGCTGCACCCCAGATTCACTCAGTCAAACACACAAGTGGACAAGTATAATGTTATTTGGCAAGATGTTATCCCTAGTCTTTCTGCCCTACATTTATCACCCAACAAGTTTAACAGTATGCCAGGGGACAGAGCACACATGTCACAATGAACAATGCGTGGCTTTTCATCTGTGACTCGAGGAGAGACCTCTCTTATAACCGCTGTGCAGAAATGTTTAACAGCAGACACAGGCTTTAAAACCCACTTGATGTCCTTAATGTTTGATCTGCAGGGGACAATTAGCAGAGAGGTTGCTGCTGGGAATGAGAATGATGACAGATAGAAGAAAAAGCTTGTTTAAAAGCCGATACTACACAGTCCAACAGTTCTGAGCGTGATGGTGTCTAGCTCAATTAGAGATTGTTTTAACCCCAAAATATTGTAAATCGCTTTGTATTCTACTCCCAGATAGTTTCTGCTGTGCCCAATACCTATATTTCCCTAACACACTTTGCTTTTACGACCCAAAAATCCTGCACATTATACAGCTATAAAGTAGACCGCTGGGGTCAAAGGGAGAAAGACTTGCACTGGATGTAGCAATGTTTACTAAATCATGACAAACTAAGCCACAGTAAAAGGCCTTTGTTACACAAAACTACATGGCAGTATTTAATCCTTTGAGAAACGTTAGATATATATCAAAATGAGAAACGATCCTGTCAAATAAGATCAAGCCATACTTTAAATATGGATCAGTTAATAGGGGATATCAGAGGTCAGTACTGAGTAGTCTTTCTTTTGGTTTTGTGCAAGTGATCTGTCATTGATGCACTTTTTTTTCCTGGGTGTTTTCATACTACTCTTCCCACTCCCTCTTTTTCTCACTCTCCTTTCTCTCATTATTAGTGTCAGCCCTGGGAGTTTCTGCATAAACAGATTGGTATTTTGTGCAGAAGCATCTGGCAGTTCATCCCTCAGGAGATGCTGTGGGCTCTTTGCCCTGGAACAGTATGTATGATTCGCTGCCACATCAAGGCTTTATTTTGAAGCTACAGATCACAGCGGCCTCACCACCCGCTTCTCCCTTTGTTAGACCTGAGCTTAGGACCCCTGCAACTTACCTAATATAAGCCATGGATTTTCTGAGAATGAATGTTATTTAAAATGTTGAGAAATAAAATATGAACGATTTTTTTTCAACAATCTGCTGTTTCACATCAGAAAATATGTCACTCGTAACTCTTTCTAACAATACAATGGCCTCCTGTGTTTAGGATAATATTTCCAGTTCTGTGCTTTATAATAGTATTGAAAAATAAACTACATCAAATTAGACATGATTTAAAAAGTCTGTTACCTTGGCATGATGTAGGAGTTAAAAATGTACCATAGCAGATGTGAAAGTTTTAGCCCTTCACCTACGGAGGATGCATTATACAATTTGGTTATTCAGAAGAAGGATGTAAAAATGCTCTGGAAGGCCATGGACATATCAGATAACTGTTTAAAGTGGACTTCAAAAAATGTTTCAAAAAAAGCACTGTGCTATAGAAATAAAAGATAATAAATAATCAAGAACAAGGTAGAATAATGAAGAGAATTTTGGACTGGGATAAGTTGACAGTGGAATGGAAACATTCAGTGACATTTTAATGTGATGAGACGAATGATGTGAAACAAGGCAAAAATAAAGAAAATACAAAAGAGAGAATGACACATGGCAACAAAGGATAAAGAAGGAGAGGGCATACATTAGTGCCTGGAGACTACAAGCTCTGGAAAAATCTAGTAATGGATGCCTTACACCATGTCATACTGAACATTTACAAACAGTAATGTGACAAAAGAAACCCCATGTGATAAGAGAAGCTGGAACAACAAATTGAGCAGATAGTTTGTATAGAAGTCACAAAATGATCACTTTATGGAGAAGTCGTCAGTATGATGTTGGGTAGTGAGAAGAGGTGTGGGAGGACAGAATATGTAGACAGATGATACAACTGCTCACCCCAAGGAATTATGGTGGCTAAATTAATTTCTGTGACATAAGGTAAATAAAAAAGGCCTCAAAAGAGTACAAAATCCAAGACAAGGTGGTGATAAAATCCAACAGGCACATTTTGAGATAAAGAATAGTGGTGCCCTGCATTGCTCAGAGTGATAATGTGTCAGTGTAATTGATACAGTGCCAAAGTCCATCACTGCATTACATACGCTGTCACTAGAACACTTAGTGAGTTGAGATGTGCAGGATGCTGATCTACGTCGGACTCTTTAAAAACCCTGTATCTCTGCATATTGTATTTTATATACTGCTTAGCTAGAGTCACTGGGTAATATTTTGTAGTCTAATTGACAATGAATATTACAGCTGCTCACAATCATATTCTTAAGTTTTCAGATCTCTGTGCAGAAAAGTGTGTCTTGCTGTAAATAGGGCATATAATCCCTTTAACCTCCTTTAGAAAATAAAAAGTTTGTTAGCAAGGTTGGTAATTTTACCTCTGCTGTTCTCTCATGCTATTCTAGGACAAGTCACAGTAAGAAGTGTGTAATTTTGACCTCAGGTCTATTAGTATTGTGCTTCTGATTTTATAGAGCTCTTCTTTACATGTTTCAGTAGAAGTATAAAGAAGTCATGTGTAACCATAGTTTGCTTCCCTTAATCAATTTAAACAAAAGCAAATCTGTGACTTGTGAAATGTCAAATTTTGTGCCCCAGATTTTGCACAAATGCATTTCCAACTCCCTAAGGAATATCTGCTGCATTTCCTAAAGAGACCTCATGAAACTTCCTCATATATCTGTCAAGCTGTGGAACCAATAACCTACTAGCGATTACATCTAACCTCAGTTTATTTGTGCAGTAGGGCACCATTTTAAAATCAGAGAATGCAACGTAAACATTATGGACATACCTTTGCTTTATTTTTATACATTTTAATACAATTTTGTTTCCATGTTGTCAGGCAACAAATAATGTAAATTAATTCTTTTCTATAGAAAGCATTTAAGTTTATAGGGATAATTTACCCAATTAAGAACTTTCTAAACATTCAAAAACATGAGAAAAAAAATATTAAATTAGTATAGATATTGATGTTTAACTATATTTTAACTATTCTCTAAAACCACCTTTTTTCTATTTGTTATTGTGATTTACTAATCTTCTTTTAATCTTTTGTAATAAACAGCCACTGAGTTGCCATCAGTCTTCCTGAAAGATGCTGAGTTAGTGAACTAGCCTCATTTGGGTGCCTTCTCTCCTTCCTCTTTGCGGCTCTTTAGGAAAGAGCCGCCGGGGGAGGAGGGAGCGATATGGCTCCCTCGCTAAAACAATTTGCCGACCACTGGTCTAATGAACTGACACTTTATGCTACTGTACTTGTCCTATCTGTTTATGTAAGTCTTTCTCCTATTTAGATTGTAAGCTCTATGGGGCAGGGACCTCCATCCTCTTGTTTCAATCATGGCCTGGCACTCAGAGTGATGTATTTTCTTGATTATATGCTTGTAATTTACTTCACTTGTTCTTTGGTTCTCACTTTTCCCATGTCTATTATAATTGTATTGTTGGATTGTACAGCGCTGTGTAACCTAGTGGCACTTTATAAATAAAAATATACATGCATACATTTAGAAAATGCAGGTTTCCAGTATCTGCTCCAAACCTCAGGAGAAAAAATGTTATATGGCACTAAACTGCAAGTCACATCCGCTCTTACACAGTTACATATACTATAGAGAGCACAGGTTTGTGGGGGGACTTTTTAGCCCTATTTTCCTTTGATTTGACCTTATGAGTACTGAGACTCACAGATGCTAAAGGCTGTTTTGATTTTCACCAGAGAGATCTCTATCTCCTATCTAAATGCATAACTTATTGCAAATGGTTATTACTCTTTTGTATCAGGGTACACTTTCTTTAAACTTTATAGCTGGACATAGAAGAACTGCTGACAGGAAAATACATGTTTTACAGAATATCAAACTACATTTATTTTTTTGTAGTTGCATTTACTTTTTCTTTGAAGCAGGGCATTTATGAAAAATTAATTATACTGAGTTGTATTTTAAATAATTTAGGCCTTCATCTTGCCATATTGTGAGGCTAGCGATCACATTCTAAGCTTTTAATATGGGTTTTTAAAGGAGGGATTGCGAACAGACATTTCTACTATTCCAGCGGTCCCCAACCTTTTTTGGATCGGGGACCGGTTCCCCGATCCGGAAGTGGTTTCGCAGACCGCTGGGAAGGTGGGCGGGGTCAAAACGCATTGACGGCTGCACGATGGTGACGCGCTATGTGTGCGCGCGTCACCATCAGGCGACCCAGTACAGAGGGGTCTGCGGACCGGCATTTGGGGACCCCTGTACTATTCTATTACTTTCCGTTCCAGATCTGTCTGTTTTACATTGTTGTTTCAGTAACTGAAATACGGACACTGCTTTGTTAGATGTTAATATTTGGTTAGGCTTATGTTTAATGCTGAATTCCTAAATTTTGCATCCTTGAAGGTATGTGAGTGTCACATGTAGGCAGGGAAACCGTGACTTCACTAACAGGAATATACTGTCACAAGCTTGAAGGAATACCGTGACTTTAATAAGTGAAGCAATAACAATAAGACATGGGGAAACACACAGTCACATATAGGGAAAACCACGGGAATAGATGCCACTAAATAAATTGAAGCACCCAGAGTCCGATATACCTCTAATGGAGGTAAGGTACACAAAAGTAAAAACAATGAGGAAAGTGCAGGAGATGTGTAAACACAAAAGTGGATCCTCTTACCACCGTGGGGTTGGAATGGATAACACCGAGATGCGGAGTCTAAGGAGGGCCTGGTCTTCGCCTTTAACCCCCGCAAGGGGGTACTGGGCTTGGCTGCGGCACCTCCCAGGTCACGGTCCTCGGGTTAACCCCCCACCAGTGGCAGCTGGCTGAAGCAGTGATGAAACTGAAGAATCTCCAGAACAGCGGAACCAAGAATAGACAATAACACAAAGCATGGACAACAACACTAGAGCACCGCTACACAGTACTCAGCCTCTTTTGAATCTAGCGCTGCTGACATCAAATGTGACATCAGCGGGTCTGGATTCGCTAGGAACCCAGAAGCGCATGCGTGAAGCGCTCACACAGCGCTAGCTGGCTCAGACAGCAGCGTTACACGAACGGAGCGCGCATAAGGTAAGTGCCGTTCATGACAATGAGTTACCTTGTACTAAATCTGTAATTCTTGGATATGGACCAGTACCAAATATTTAACAGAGAATGCGTTGGAATCCTGGATTAAATCTGATTGCCAAATGTTACAGTTTGGCTAAAACTATCATGATTTATAAAAAAAAATGATTTGTCAATAATAAAATGTTAACTTTGGTAAGTAAATAACCCCACAGCATCAAGAGTTCTAGAACATCCATTGCTTATCAAAAACTCTTGATTTATGGCACAATGAGCTTAACAACAATCTTCCCTAGGTACCTGTTTTATTTGGGAGGTAATTAAGTCATTTAAAACATTTTGTCAGTGTGTTTTCTACAGTGTTAGGATATTGAAGCGAACAATTACTGACATTTCTTTGTTGCTTACAGTTTTGTATTTTTTTTTAGTGTAAGGAATTGTGTTGAGGAAATGCAGTGTTGACCTACTGTCTCCATAAGGGAAGGTGAACAGTTGGGACAAATCAAATCCCTACATATGGCAATAGACAGATTTGGTTGTTGTGTTGTTTGCATTAAATACTAGATTTTATAGGTAATCTTGTGTACGTTACAGCTTTTTTGTATTTAGTCACTGGACTGCTTTTTAATTATAAACAGTCAAGGCTTTCATATTTTTACCTATTTACAATGTATTTCCTATCCAAGATACCACTGGTTTGCTCAATATAATTTTGTATATCTTGAATTATTTTACAATAAATCTTAATTGTTAAACAGCAAACTTCTACTAGCACTAAACAAAATTAATGGAATTAATATGTACAAAACTGACTGGGTGTAGAGTATTTACCCTGCTGGCTGGGTTTCTACTATAAACTATAGTTTGTGACATACACATTTAGTTAGTTTGAGTGATGTAATGTTTATATGTTCATGGAAATTCTTGGTGACTTAATATATTTATAAATATATTATCCATTTACTTACACTGCAGCATTTGCACCCATGTTTTATTATCTCTGCTTCTCCTGGACAAATTATGACATTTATATTTGCTCTATTCATATCCTGCTACCCTGTTTCCCTGAAAATAAGACATCCCCCGAAAATAAGACCTAGTGCAATTTTTTCCAAGCTTAGAAATATAAGGCCTCCTCTGAAAATAAGACCCAGCTGCAGTAAAGTAAAGAAATATACTTGTACTGGTACCGTGTTCCCCTGAAAATAAGACCCAGCTGCAGTAAAGTAAAGAAATATACTGTACTGGTACCGTGTTCCCCTGAAAATAAGACCCAGCTGTAGTAAAGTATGAGAAATATA
>JAKJJM010014732.1:0-11527 GCA_021901965.1 Pipa carvalhoi | reverse complement strand
TGGTTTGAAAATCGCGGGTTTATTCGGTTGCTAGGCAGGGATTGGTCCGCCGCAAGATGCACCTCTCTTAGTAACGGTAACGTAATGAGCCGAGCACCCGAGCCGAACCCGAACTCATGAGCAAAAGCTCGGCTCGGGTGATGGAAAATCCCGAAGTTCGGCTCGAACTAACGTTCGAGCCGAACAGTTCGACCAACACTAATAACGATCTTTTTTGATATTGGAAATTTCTTTTCAGTACAAAAAAAAAAATCTGAAAAATAAAAAGTCTAGTTTGTTTAAAAATATAGTTGAAAAGCACTGACTTATAGCAAAACAACTCAAAAAGGTCAAAATGATCTTTGTAAATTTTCCCCAGTGAGTTGAAATCAGTCAACTTATGACAAATGCGATATAATTTATCTGGACAATCTATTAAAAGGCAGTTTTCTGTTCTATAAAAAGAGTGGGTACAGCATGATTTTTAGGAATTCATTGTAAAAAGGGCTAATTACCCGGAGGTAGCTTCTCCATTTTGAGTGACATATTTAGAAAGGCATGGGTATGGTTCACTTACATCTTCATATTTTCCAGGCAACATAACACATACTTGTGGTGCATGGAAAAAGAAATATCACATCTTTCCCTTAAAAGGAATCATACTTTAAATAGGATGGTGAATGCACTTAAGGTACCAGTAGCAACAGAAACTTAACATTTCTATTTGGATTAGCATGGCAGTGATTCCTAAGTTGAATTCCTGATTTTTAGGGGGTTATTGGCTAAAGTGAGAATTCGACTGTCAAATTTTCAAACAGCGGATTCCCACAGCAAATCCATTCCATTAGTAAAGTTGCGAGTACGACAATATTCCTATAATAAAGTCACGACTGTGACTGTAGCAGTCTATTGCGACTGTCTTTAGCTGGTGAATTCACACCTTTACACAACAATTAGAACTTTAGCCAATAACCAACCCGCTTATTGTTTATTTGTTTGTTCATTTTTTTTTCTGCTAAATTGGGCTTTCTGTGGAACTTCATAAATATATAATTAACTAAAGTTCCACAGGCTACAGTGGAACTAAGCATGGGTTTGGTAATTTAACTTATGAAAGATGGCTGCCACCACAGGGAAGAAAAACAAACTAATTTAAATCCGGAATCCATCTTCAATTAAAACAATTTTACCAATGCTGTAGGCCAAATCCAAATAGGATTTTTGCTTGTTCAGATGTTACTGGTACATATACTGTATTTTACAGAAAGGCACATTGTGGGTTATGTTTATTATACTTGCATTTAGATCATGATCTGCTGAAAGAAAAACATTTGGGATGTATTCATGAAAGACCATACTGTCACCAGTCCAAATTCACATCCATTTGGTACTTTTCCATCTTTGGATATTTGGCAAACATGATGTGCCAAATTTGCATCCAATTTTGATGCATACACTTTCAAATTTAGAATGCTATTCACACCACCTTGTGTATGCTTTGACACGTAAATCACCAAATCATCAAGTCTGTAGAAGTAACAAATTCAGGAAGTGTACTGTCACTCTTTTGACTTGACAAGATCAAAGTAACAAAGTAGGAGGCTGATGACAGGGCTCTAATATGGCATAACACAACTGTTCATTCAAAAGTGACAATAAAGATTGCGAACATGTGAAAACAGAAACTAGGCATATGGTGACATAGAAAGGGATATATTATTCACTTATTTACAAAATTTAATTTTAATTATACAAAATTTAGTGGGACATTGTGAGGCTTACATCACTGCGCTCACTGGTGGAATTCGCATCGGTATGCATCCTACTATTGTTCAACTGTCTACGTCACACTATACAAGACTTTGATGAATTGGCCTGTGTATCTCATATACATCATATCTCATATTGATATTTAAATGAAAACTCAAGAAACACAGCTACAGGGTATTTACATGTTTGAAGTAAATTACTGTCAGATGTGATGATTGCACTGTTTAATTATCAGGCAGATTCTCGATCAATGGGGAACCCAGTTGCTGAAGAAAGAGCTGAAAAAACCACAGTAGTGGCTGCTTAAATATGCTATGGCTTTAGAGATCTCCTATTGCTAGGATAACAACAAACACTATAGAGGTGGTTATTGGCTATAGCAAATTCGTGACCACAATAATTTTAAAGTCACAACTACAATAATATTCCCATAGAAAGTCGTGACTGTGACAATATTCCCATAATGAAGTCGCGACAGTAGCCGTCTATTGCGACCGTCTTTAGCTGACGAATTCACACCTTTACGCAACAATTCAGACTTTAGCCAATAAACACCTATTTGATGGAAGTCCGACTAAGGTGGAGAGAGAGAAACCTCTTATAATGGCCATGTGGAGTCTACTGCCTAGCCATAATAAACCAACAGAGTAGTGTGTAGACAGCGTTGAGAGGCAACCAAATGAATGGTCTTCAGTCCAAGTCAATAACTACAGGTGACAAAGGTACAAAGGCGTTTACAATCTCAAAAGTCACATGTTGGTCAGTAACAATCAGGCATAGATAAACTAGGGTTAGCACAAAAGGAAAGTCCATAAACAACCCAGTTTCTACACAGAAGGTTCACTAATTTAAATAACATGAACCATATTCGTATGATCTGTGAACACGACTGGCTTTAGATCTCCTCCAAAGTAGTGCTGTCATTCTTGGGAAGACGTCTTTATTCCACTATGCAGGCAACAACTGATACCTCACATCTCCACCCCTCACATTCAGCATATTTGCACTGGTGGTTTCTTTCGTTTGATATTGAATTTATAAATTGAGTGCTTGATAAGGACACATTGAAACCAGTGCATGAAATAGCAGCAGCCCAACAGAAATTTTGCTACTTTGACATTTAATTCTTTAAAAGAGGTCTTGATTGTTTTGTGTTTTTGAACGCCTAAATTCCTTTCATTTCCCTGAAAGGAACACACAAAGATTGCCATTAGACAATGCCTCTGTGATAGTTCTGATAGCACAATGAAGGGCAAGGCTTAGCCAGTTAACCCTAAAAAAAGCAACATACTAGGCTCAACTTTGTCCAAGTTAACTCTTCACTACCTGGCATTTAGGGGACAAACTGCAGCAAAGTTTCTGTCTGTTACATATCAGCTTCAGAGTTCGAATCCTAGACTTCCTGTTCGTATATGGTAATCTTACCAATCAGTCACAGGAGTCTGGGATATACTGTTTGATTCTATTTGTGTTGTGCTTTGTTTTTATCCTTCTGTGTATTATCCTTTCAGTCTCCTATCCAATCAATTTCAGGTTTTAATAACAGCCTATCAGAAGGGCAGTTGAGCAGCCAATTGCAGCAAAGATCTGACTATTTAAACCTGTCACTTTCAGTGTTTCTTTGCCTGAGCAAGGAGTTTTATTAGCTTGTGCCATTGAGCTGTTTCTCTGCATGAGAGATTTCACTTATTGCTGTAATCCTGTCTCTTGTTCCTGCAACTTCCAGTGTCAGGCTGTTGTGTTTCTGTCATACCCAGTTCTGCTCTACCGTGTCCCTGAGACTTCCAATTCTGCTCAGCGGTGTTTCTGCATTATCCAGCTCTGCTCTGCTGTTATTCACATGAGATCCAAAGTCTCAGTCCCATGTCCACCTGTGGGAGGTTAACCTGGGGAAAAAAAGAAAAACACTGCTGCTCAGCTGTATACACTAGGGAAAACCCCCCATTTATTTATTTCTTCTGTCCATATATATAGTGTCACTGTAAGTCAGTAAGATACAAATACCAATATAAATAACAATTTATACCAGATATATGTGACTTGCTACTGCCAACTAGAATAAACATGTATCATATTAATACAATAAATAAACTCAGGTTGCTTCACTCCGATACTTGCAAATTCTCTACTCCTTATTCACTAAACAGAAGATTCTTATTGCAAAGAAGCAAATGGCATCAGTAGATATCTCTTGTGTCGTGTAGTGTGTGTCAGTTCGACAATAGCAGCCATGCTATCAACCCCCTCATTCATCACTTTGATCTGTCAAAGTAAAACTGACGAATGTGACACAGTACGCCTTGGTGAATTTGCTACTGCAACAGACTCCAGTGTTTGAAGAATAGGAAAATTACATGTAATGTACACGCAAAAATGGTTGCAAAGAAATCTGTAAATTCCCGACTGTCATAAGCTTCATAATTGGTCACAAATTCACCACATTGCAGAGTTTGGTGAATAAGATTGGAAAGTGGTGAATAAATGTGAATTTGGACTTTTACACGACTGTTTGGGCTTTCATGAGTAAACCTCTTAGGGCCAGATTCTATAACTTCCGTACTCCTGCGGAAATGCCTTTGCGAAGGCATTCCCGCGAAGTACATGAGGCGTGCTGCTGAAATAGTCACGCCGCTCTACTGCTCTGCTGCTCTGTTCTTGAAGTGCATGAAGCGCGACCATGACTATTTCAGCGGCGCACCTCATGCACTTCGCAGAAATGCCTTCGCAAAGGCATTTCCACAGGAGTACGGAGGTTATAGATTCTGGCCCTTAGAGTTAGCAACTTCAGGTGATTTTCAGAAAAAGAGCTCTGAAATGGGCAGCTGCTATGGAAATGTTAACTGGTTAACCAAGTGGAAAATGGTAACTTCTAAAGTTAGCTTAGCTGCATGTGGATTGGTCTCAGACCATCAGGTGACCAAACCAGAGTGCTGCTGGGTATGTATTCCTGGCCAGTCGGAAAAACATAAAATAAAAACTGCACAGCCCTGCACCAGCTTTTAATAGCATTTATTCCGATATAATACATGACTTTTTCCATGTTTGTTTTCCAGTAATAGTATATTGATTTACCTGTTTAAGCATATAGGAAAATGATTTAGATCACAGTGTTCTGAAATTGAAGTGAACCAGTTACTTTTAAAACCCTTGCAACCTTTTTGTCTTTGATAGAGAAAAAATTAATCAGTTTTGTCTAAAAAGCTCATTGATGACTCCTTGTTTTTTTTAAGAGGATTTTTAAAGAAACTAATAAAAAAGGAAATCATGATTAAAGATAGAACAGACTTTAGTATATTAACAAAGCTGTTACTTGCTATCCTTTTTTAATAGGGCTTGATAAAGGTCACAGAGATATGTTTCAAATACTTTTTAATTTAGAGGGTGCATTTTGAAAAAGAAAAGTTCAACAGCACTCTCTGAAATGCAAAGTACTTGATACTACATCCTGCGCCTCTGAGCGATGTCATGCTCTTAAATACAAAAAGAAACAAAATGCTCACAAATATACAAATAAGATACTGGTTTTATTCACCTCCACATACATACACATGGATAAAAAAGAAATTTGCAGCTCCTATGGACCCTTCTATCAAGCCAGTCACATGTAAATGAAGGAATATAAGAGTCACTGCAATTGCTATGACAACAGACTGACATTATTCACTGCATTTTGATATAAATATGAGACTGTTGATTACATTACTTCTTTTCCTCATGGTTAGTTTGAGAAATGCCCATAAGGACCAAAATGTGGATTTTCTTAGGTGCCTGGTATATCCTGGCCATGTAGGATGGGTATAAATCATGGGGCTTCAGAGTGGTAGGCTCAGGGCCCAAGGATTAGCCCTATCAATGGAAAATTTCTCAAAAGGTTCATCCTCTTTATTATCAATTTAAGTGCATATACATTTACATACAGAGAGACAGAAAGAGGAAGTTTAATGCATACATTTCACATAATGCAGAATAAGTATTCAGTCAAGTACAGAATCACTTGTAGATAGATGCCTTAATTTACACCTTATTTTTGTCACATAATAGTGTTTTAGAACATGCATGAGTAAAATGGCTACAAAAAAAAACTACAAAACCCATGATTCCTTGTGAAGTTTTTGCTTACTGGAGTAGTTCGGTGAATTTGAAGGGCAGCAGTCACATAATTTTAATGTTATAATACACACTTTTCATTTGAGACTGCCCACAGATTTACTGTTAGCATTATTCATAAAGGGTCAATGCCTAAATGATGTTAAAGAATAAGAGGGTCATTCCGGTAGCTCCAAATTTTCTGTCCTGAATTCACTTATAGCGAACTCCCATTATAAAGTCGCCACCGCGACAAAAAAAATTGTCGCAGTCGCGATTTTATAATGGGATGATTGTCACGGTTGCGACTTTATAATGGAAGTTCGCCATAAGTGAATTCGGGACAGAAAATTCGGAGCTACCGGAATGACCCCCTAAATGTACACACCCCTCATTCACTATTATAATAAATAGGTGCATCAAAGTGATGTTTAATAAAGTAATAATGAAGACATGACTTTATCATCCCCATTATGAAAATGAAGAGGTGATTGCAGATTCATTTCTGTGGAAAAATTAATGAAAAGAGTTGAGGTTCTAAGACATTTTGCAGTAAGTGTTTATTTTTTTATAGCTTTCAGATGATTTGCCTTTCTTTCTGCTTTATATTTATTGGTTGCTGGGGGTTGGTAGTGAATTATCTTTACGTGTGATTTTAATTTGTGTCATTCTTATCTTTACTTATCTTTCTGTTCAGGCTCTGCGCGCTCTCTGAATCTATACTTAAAATCTGGTTACTAGTTTAATCAACTCTAGCAACCACTGGACCATTTAAATGTTTCATGGGAGGTTTCCTTCCTGAACCCCAGTGGTGATTGAAATGGATTATAAACTACTAAATATTCCTGTTGATTTTAATCTCATAATGTTATGTTCTTTTAAAAACTATCCAAATATTTTTTTAAGTACTCCAGAGATTTTTCTAAAACCAATGCATGTTTATGTTGTGCTAGTCAAGCTTTTAACCGAAATGCCTTATAAATATTGCAAATGGTTCAGAAAACATCTTTAATAAGACATCACTGCAACACTTCTATCATGCAATTTATCATCGAATGTACTGAATAGAATGTGCACCTGCAACTGATTAGACAGACACAATGTTAAGTCCAATCAAATGCGAGTAAATGACCCAGCAAAGTCAAAGGTGCTAGAGTACCTCTGTAAAATTGACTTTTACTAAAAGAGATTACAATGGGAGTATATAATTGAATTATCAATATTAAACATTTAGCATTTTAACTAAAAGCTCACAACTATCAGAGTTAACTGTGGTGTTCACATACATACATACAGAACCTTGATGATAATGGGGGTTTAGTGTACCTTTAAGAAACCACCCATATTAGAAATTCTTTTACTTTTACATTTAAGTGTAAAACGCCAGAAAAAGCTATTTGTGACTACTTTATATATCATTATAATCAAACTGCAGTTTTAGAGAAGGATGAGGAATGTAATTTCCCTATATATACATTAAATAAATATACATTAGTGCTGTAGTACTGTTTCTGGAGTGCACAATGCTTTGATTTTTTTTTTTCATTTCGTTTTTCCCAGGGAAAACACAGTCAGCACCTACTGTAAATAACTTGACCCACAACTGGAGTCATCATGTCAATGAAAAACATATGTACATGGCTTCAAAATGAAAAACAAACAATTCATGTAGTGTTTGAGATTTAGAACTATGGACAGCAGATTTGTTTACATGAGCTGTCCACTGTACTGGTTCTGAAATAACTAGATACACTTTATCTGCTCAGGTGTAGTTTATCCATTAACTCTCAAGCCTATGAAAGAGGTTTGCAGACCAGCACTACGTGATAGTACACCCCTCCCATCCATGAAAAATGTTTCCGGGGGGGAACTGGTCCATCAACCAGAAGAGGTTGGAAGCCGCTGCTCTATAACATAGTAACATAGTTTATCAGGCTGAAAAAAGACATGTATATTCAGTTTATCTTATTTTACTGTCACATTGATCCATCAATTAAAGGCATGTTACTTTCTGATTCCACTGCAAAACTGGTTCTTGTTGTGATAGAAGTTTACTTTTGTAAGCACAGCGGTGGCAGCTAATAGGCTATCTGGTAAAACACAAATGAGATTATGCAGAAAGGAGGCATTATTTAATCTCCCTAGGAATATAAAAGATGACCAGGCAAGTAGCAGTGAACCCTTGGTATAACTGTAATGGCATGCACATTTTTTAAATTTTATTGATTAACTTATACGACACAGCAGTTCCTTCACTTACTAATAGGGCTTCAGTTACCATACAGCTCTAGCACTAATTAGAGAACTATTTTTTTCAGGAACTCTACCTATCAACTGGTACTGCATAAGAAACTGTACTAAATAATGTTCTTCTTGGACATCTACTGGGGAGTCCATACCTCATCCAGTACTTCCAGGAAGTTTCTCTCGTCATGTTATAGGTCCAGAATCAGAAACCCTCCTCTAACTGTACTGCGATTACACCTATAAAGAAAAACCATAAGTTAGGAAACCAGAGACAACATTGACAGAATGCTGGAGATACCTGTCACCCAAGTTCTTTTGGGACACTTTAACTTCTCCTGTGGGTGCAGCTAGGATTCATCATTCACAAAAAATAACGATATATTAAAAAGGTAGACAGAACAAGGTCATAAATTGGAGCTAGGGACAGGGTGGCATGCAGTAATATGAAAAAGGGACAAACAACTGCCAAAAACAGAGCAGTAAACAAGCAATAAAAATGCTATAACAATGAATAAAGAATGGGCACAGTCACACTGGCATGATAGAAACATTAACAAGAACCGGGCAGACTAAACTGACAAACTCTATAACTGTTAGGTGTTTGTAAAAGATCTGACACTTCATGGGTTAAATTTGGATTATCCACTGTTAGCCAATCTTGAAGTGTCCAATATTTTAAATAGCCACTTGTAACTGCCGCTCCTTGCCAGAACAATTTGGTTTGGTTTGGGTGAGGTTTGGAAAAGCAGGGAAGCGTTCATTGAATTATTCTAGGACTGATCTGTAGTTGTTGACTTTGGCTTGTTATTAGGACTCTGACTCTGATAACCCTCCCCTCATCAGCTTAGACATTTAAGTATTTCTAGTTTTGACATTGGCTTTATTCTCTAGACTCTGAGTTTGTGTACTTTTCCTGCTGGTATCTTGTGTGTGCAATCATTAGTGGCGCAGTGTGGAGAACGTGTGGACAGAAAATGCATGAAATTTAATGCTGATTGCTGCTGTCAAATATGTAAAGAAACAATAAAAGTTTAATTTTAGTGTATCAGAGTTCTGCAAACTAGTTTTCGTCTAATATTACTTTAGCTATTAGATAAGACTAGTCAAATTACACCAACTGAAACTGAAGCAGAATTTAGATGTCAAGTAAGCCTTATGTCATATTATTATTTAAAGACTTGTAACCTTGTAACATCTCATAATGGTCCCTTGTGCAGTCCAATCATCAGAAATCACATTGTTAATGTTGAATTTGTCCGATAAGATCAACTTTCTGTGCAAGTATCAGGATCTGGCAACAGAAAATCAAATTATTTCCAAGAATTTGGCTGTGATAATTAGTTCAGAGAAACACAGAAAAGAACAGCACAAAGCATTTCCCTGTCTCATCTATAAATTAATTTGAGACAATATGCTGTCAGCAGCAATTTCTTTAATCTTAAGTAAAAACAATAAATCATTTGTTATCATGCATGATTTAGGAGCTGAAAAGACAAATGTGCCTAGAATCTTACAGACCAGTCATTGTATAACGATAACCAGGAGCAAATGAGATCCTGTTTAATGTACTGTTTATTAGCTGTTGTGCTAAATTTTCAAGACAGATGTGTTTTCTTTCTGGTGGTGTAAGTCTTGACCTTTTGATAACAGAATTGTCTCTGACACTTCCAGGTTCTTGTCAAAATATAATGAACAAATTGCAGTGCTAATCGAACACAGGCCTTAGCTTGATAGTCACCCATCAAAGGTCACTTCCTAGTTAATGAGGCCTTGTGATAGTAACCTGTACACATCTTAGGCTGTCTTAAAGGGCAAGCTGTATTGTTGCCACTTGGGGACAATGTACAGGATCTAAACAAGACAGAAGATATAATACCTCTGTAGACATTTCAGAGCATTAGTTAGAGTGGACATATACAACACATTATCTAATTGTCAGAATCATTTAGCCGTGCCATGTATATAATTTCCATATCCAGTTATTTAAGACTGTGTTAGTTGGGTATGAGTTAATGAAACAGACTGAGGAATGAAAGACATTATCCAATACAATAAATAGCGAATGTCTGCCACTCACTGGATGGCAAGGGGTCACCACACTCTAATGACTCAAAGACAAAAAAACAGTAGACGTCCAGATTGCTCCGACTGCGATATTTATTGTGACATCTTCACACGCACAATGTTTCTGGGGGGAGGGAACAGAGCCTCCCTTCCTTGATTGAAAGACGATATTACAAATGTAAATTTTAGTTATACAGCAAGCAGACATTAGTTGGGAAGTTATTATATGTTTTGTGCATTTGTAAAGTGTTGCCGTTCAGCACTGGCTGATCTACTAAATGATGATGTACTGTACTATTAAGCCAGGAATATAGAATAGGGCCTTAGATAACTACATTTAGTTCAATACCTAAAATAAGCCAGTTTGTTAATTTTTACTAGGAAAATATAAGAAAATGTAACAACCATATAGATAGACATGCGTTCTCAAAATCTTAAAATGTTGGGAACAGAAAGAATGAAACAAACCTCAAAAGACTTTAAGATTAAAGGTTTCATTGAGTTGCAACAGGCAACAACAAACTAAAGAGTATAATTCTACCAAGACACTTAGTTATACATAATAAAACAAATGTCTAGATGGAAGTAAACTCATTCCAAAAAGCAACAACAATTTCTAAAATATCCCAAATAGACAAAGGGCCAGATTCCTTATGCTCCGAACTTCCATGGAAATGCCTTTGCGAAGGCATTTCCGCGAAGTCCATGAGGTGCGCCGTTGAAATAGTCTCGGTCGCACGTCATGCACTTCAAGAACAGGCGAACAGAGCGGCCACTCTACCACTCTGTTTGCCTGCTCTTGAAGTGCATGAAGCGCGACCCGGACTATTTGAGCGGGGCGCATCATGCACTTTGCGGAAATGCCTTCGCAAAAGGCATTTCCGTGAGTGTTCAGAGGATACGGAATCTGGCCCAAAATTGCTAAATTAATCAAATATGGGTCGTCTGTAAGATTCAGCTGCAAACATGCATTAACAAAACCTTTACATATGATGCATATTATGGAAGTCTCTCTAAGTGCTGTGTTTTTCCTTGCTTATTCAACAAAATACTGTTGGGTATTAAAATTATCAGCCTTAGGGCGATATTTAATGAGCCCTAAAAGACTCGAATACTCGGATTCGAGTCTTTTCGGGCTTATTTTCACGGGGATTTTGGTTTTCAAATTCCAGAATTGGATGTTTCGATGGAAAAGGTATATTACCATACTTTACTGCACCACTGTGTAGATATCATGAAAACAAAAAACAACGTTTCGGGGGGCAGCAGCCTCCCTTCGTCAGGTTACATAACAGACAAAGTGAAAAGTATTTATAGACATGGGTGCCTTTTAGCCACTCCCCAAGGTTAAACAGGTATCATGTGACCAATGGATAGAAAC
>JAKJJM010014653.1:0-11536 GCA_021901965.1 Pipa carvalhoi | reverse complement strand
ACTATCTGTTAGTGTTAGGACTTGCCTAAAATGAGGTACCTTGACGTGGTGGCAAGCTAACCATCCTGTGCACACTATGGGACTAAATCCTCATTGTTTTTTACCAAGATCTGTTAGCAAAAATTTGCAGCCTCATCTCCCCCTTTTAACTAGCCAGGCGAATCTTTACACTTGTCTGTAACCTTTTATATGGGAGAAGGAATCCAAGACCAATTTATTTCCAAAAAGTGTAGGACTTCCATACTAAAGAGATGGCTGTAGGACATACTACCATGTGGAAATTTGGTCCACCTTAGTGAAGAAATAAAAGAGATTGATATCAATAAATATTGAAGCGTTAAATCCACCACACTTTACACTGTTTTCAATGGAATTCTGATCTGTTTTCGATTGATATCAATATAACCAATATATTTTGAAGGGGAAATGGATCTGACTTAGAAAAATTTGCCAAACCATAGGGAATAATGGGTTTTTGCTGCCCTCAACCTAGCAATTTTATTTATTCGATATTTGATAAATATACCCCTTGGTGTTGGTTTGTGGGCTTTACATTTTTAGCAACATAAATATGTAACAAAAAACACTCAGTTTTAAATGTATCCACTTGCACAGAATATAAATATAGAAAGTAAAGGAGACTGGTGATCATTTTACTTTTGATTGTTGCTCCATAAATGTATTATATTAAAAACTACAAATTGATAGAGAACTACACATAACCTTTACACAGTAGCTCTGGCATTTGCATAGAATTTTCTGTAATTTATATCCTAATAAACAAGCAATTCTAACACCAAAACTAGCTATTTAGAATTTTTAATTTAAAATGACTATCACCCAACCCATTTTATTGCTTACAAAAATCATATTGAAATATATTAAGGTTTTCTCTTTCTGTTTTCTAAAACAATGACAAAAGAAGTAAGTATTCTGTCTACAGTGATTACTGTCTTGTCACTAAATACCTTACACTTTCCTTTCATTACTAGATTAGTATTATAAAGTTCAGTGGTGAGATACACTTTGAATATTGTGTGTAGTTGTGGCAGCTTCATGTTCAAAATGACATCAATAATGTTTTAAAATTATTTCCAGAAGATCTATAAAAAGGAACATGAACCCCAAATAAAAAACATTAAGAGAAAATTCAAGAGCTTATACATTTTATTTTTATTTACATAAAGTGAAATGTTTTGTAAAGCAATATAGTTCTTTATTTTAGTTCTCAATAGAGGATACTTATAATTATTTATTCTTCCATGTGGAAGTTTATTACCTAATACTCAAGACAATTTTTACTTCCTTCCTGTTAAAAAAGCATCTCAGGCTGTACATCTAGGGCCAGATTCTGTAAGCCCCGTACTTCTGGGGAAATGCCTTTGCGAAGGCTTTTCCCCAAAGTGCATGAGGCGCCCCGCTCAAATTGTCGCGGTCACGCTTCATGCACTACAAGAGCAGGCAAACAAAGCAGTAGAGCTGCCGCTCTGTTCGCCTGTTCTTGAAGTGCATGAAGCGCAACCTCGACTATTTCAGCGGCCGCGCCTCATGCACTTCGGGGAAATGCCTTCACAAAGGCATTTCCCCAGAAGTACAAAACTTACAGAATCTGGCCCCTAGTGTTTCAATATTAAAGCTTATATTGTCCACAACAGGCAAGACAAAAATGTTTTTATTAGAAAGTATGTTAAACAGCTAATTACACTTGTATGATGCTGTTTACAAAGGACATTTTTAATTTGAGTAGGTGATAAGAAAGGCAAACTAAATCAGAGCAAAGAAAACCACTTTGTCTTACAACTGGATCTTTCATTTAACAGAAAATAGTAGGGATGTGTGCAGGCCCCCATGTTTTATTTTCTATTTTAATTTGGTTTCCATCACGGTCCATTTGTTTAGTTAGGGATTTTTTTAATTTTGATTTTTTTTCTAGATTTGGATTTAAAAAAAAAAAAAAAAATCATTTATATGTATCCTTTGTTCTTATATGATCAATATAACAGTGTTTGAATTAATCTGGAAAGTGTAAAGGCCTGCATGGAAGTTGCTTTTACCTTCTGACCCATGAAGTAGTCCATGTTGTCTGCGAAGTTCCCCAGTAGAGAGGATATCAATAAAGGTTCTTTCTCATTTTTGTTTGTGAAAATTGTGTCCTCCCAGAAGTAATACACTCATATGAAAAATCTATAGTGTGCATGACACAAGCAGGTGAGTGGCAGGTGCAGAGGTGAAGAAAATGCAACCCCCTATACAGAGTGGTATGGCTTCCCATACTGCTCAATCCTCAATATGGTCCTGAAAATGTAGTCAGTACTTACTGTCATTTTTTATTCATTTTCAGCCATTTATTAAAAATGTCATTTGTAAAAGTTAGATTTAGAGAAGAATGCAATCGAACCAAACCAGGTCTATTTTGATTTCACATTTTCAATTAACTTTCTCATTTTTGTAGTTTTCCCACATAAATGAATTTAATATAATTTTATTCCCAGTACTGAAATTGTATACAGTTTAGAAAAAAAAATCCCAGGTAAAATCCAAAATTTGTGCTAGAAAATAATGGAGGAAACTCATCAGTAATGGTTAAAAAAAATGACAGAAAAGGGCCAAACGTGTCATAAAGTGGTCCAAATAATGTGAAAAAGTCTTGGCCAATTTGGACAGCCAGAGGGACCACCCCACCCTCAAATGCTAAATCAAAAAAGTAGGCGACTTCTATAGAAGTGTGAATGCTGATTTAGGGAGAAATTTATTAAGCCTGAAAAGACTTGGATTCAAGACTTTTCGGGCTTAAGCTCGCGAAATTTCCCCGCGAGATCATCCTGCGGGGATTTTGCTTTCCAAATTCCAGAATTGGATCTTTCGATCGAAGGGTAGCCATCTCTTCTATGCCTACTAAAACTTTTGATCGAAAGATCCAATTTCGGAATTCGAAAAGCGAACTCCCCTCGGGATGATCTTTCGGAAATCTCGGGAGACATTTAATAAACCCAAAAAGACGAAATTGCGTCTTTTCTGGCTAATTAAATATTGCCCTTAATGTGCTGCCTTCACAACAAATGCACACAGAAGGGAGGAGTTTCCCCCTGAAACGTTTTGCATTTGTTTGTTGTGAAGGAGGCACATTAAACCAGCATTCACACTTCTATGGACACTGTCTACTTTTTTTGATGTCTTAAAGTGGTTCCATAATGAATATGATTGTGTGATTGAAGCTACAAGCCAACAATTGGCCATCAATGTGACTGGCTGATATTCGTGCCAATTGTATATTATTACATTCAGTTTATTAATGTATTTATTTTTGTAATTTGGAGATAATTTCATAAGTGGCTCAGTAGTTATTCATTTATAAATGTATAAATAATATATATAAATATATAAAAACATCTGCTAACAGATATATCATATTTATTGTAACAACCAATTTGAAGAAATTGGATTCAGCAACGTGATATCTTTTGAATCAACACAAAACATCCGTTAGTGATTCACAGTGGCCAGAATTCATTCTACATTCATAATAAACCACCCGCACTTTTTAATAAAAATGTATAATGCGGATCCCTCTCTCGCTATTAATAAGGGCTACTTTTGTGAAAGTGTTGGAGAAGTTGAGTGGCACAGATATATTGAGATATCGAAATAGAAGACCTTGTTAAACAGACATCACTGTTAAATACTCATAATAAATATGGTAAATTATGTTTTTCTGAACCAGATTTTTGGATTTGGTGCCAAGATATTTAAATGTTTCTTTTTATGGATAACACAATGTGGGTGGCATTTGTAAAAAAAAAAATAAAATAAAATGACCACCTTGTGGTATTTGAAGACCTTGTTATATTTTGGAGAAAGAGGAAACTATATTTTCCATTACA
The DNA here is from genome assembly GCA_021901965.1 of Pipa carvalhoi. NCBI lineage: Eukaryota > Metazoa > Chordata > Amphibia > Anura > Pipidae > Pipa > Pipa carvalhoi. The sequence goes on along the minus strand of JAKJJM010014653.1, from coordinate 7,655 downwards.
CATACTTCTAAGATAAATATTGCATCTGCAGTAAATATGGAAGGATAATAAATGCTGCAGAGTTGAAAACATATTGCAGAAATATGTCATATACATTCTGCTACTGGTTTTAACATCCAGTTTCAGTTTATATCAGAATTAAATGAGTGTTGTTATATTTATGAACCCTGCAGTGCCTGTTTTCCAGTTGTATGAAGACATCTGGCTCATCTGGAAATTTAACCTGATGCTTATTACATTTAAACTATAAATAAATGCCTCGGCTGTTTAACCTGGTGTGGTCTGAGCTCATTGCTGCACTTCCTGGTATCCAGAGGACTATAGCAAATAGCTGCTAGAAAAAAGTCATTCTAAATTTAAAGGGAAAGACATCTTTAAAACAGGAGAATTATAAGGTGTGTGCATGCAAATACATTATACTGGACAGGCCCTTTGTCAGATTTAATTGCAAAGTTTAATTCTTGTTGCAATTAATATTTTGATGGATGTATTGTTGCCAAATCCCCAAACTGGTAATTAATAATTTCTAAACCAAACATTAATAAAGCTCCATATTTTTTTTCTACCACTCTGGTTATGATATCTTTCTGTGCTTGCTTAGATTTTTGTTTTATGCTGCTACACCATACTGTACACTGACACTTTCCCAAAATGGATTCATTTTTTTTTTTATCTCAGACTGAAGGCTGGATGCATCATAGTCCAAAGAGACATAAAATGACATTGTATGTCCTGTTAAGTTCTCTGTGTTTGATTGAGGGTCACAAGAGGGGTGGCACTGTGGGGGTGCTTAGTGCTGAACCTGCACCTGGGCCCATGATGTCTTTTTTACACTACTGGAACCTGATACTTATATTATTTTAGTGCCACCTGCGCATGGTAGGTGTGATTATACCAGTAGAAATAAGTTAAGCAAATATTATGAGGATAGATGTGTTGAGGACCCTAATAAGCAAAGGGTCAAATAGGTGAAACTTAAATGAGCAGCGCATACTCAGCCAAATAAGAGGGAGGGAATCAGGGCTCAGGTTCATCCTTGGTCAAGTATGGAACAACAGGAGAGGTAGATGCTCTTGTGGCATCAATGGCTTAAATTTACAACAAAGGAATATTCTTCTTCTGATGCTACCATCTCTACAGTTACTGTTGGATTGTCATCTAGGAATATAAAGGTGATCCGTGGAAGTTATAGTTGTCTATATGCTAACAAAGCTATGATCATTCTGTGGGTGTTATGAGAAAAATATTTGGGAAAATATCTGACATGTAAAAATTGTATGCTCCATGAACTGCTAATCTTTACTGTGTCAGTTTATGTTTTAATTTCTAATTTTTACCAGTCACATGTTTAGTCTACAGTATCTACAGTATACTTAACAGTTACTCATTTGGCAGCTGAACGCTCACTTAAACTTAAAGACACAGAGGCTCAATCATCAAACTGAAAATTTGACTGCTGAAGTGAATTCGCATCACTTCGGGTTGCTATGCTCCAATCCTCTACTCCTTATTCACTAAACAGAAGATTCCGCCCCCACATGCATGTAAAATGGTGAAAAGAGCTCCATAAGTCTGCAACTGGCATAAGCTGCTGAATTAATCTCAAATTTTGCCACACTGCAGAGTTTGCTGAATACTCGAATATGGGGAAGTGGCTTTACCATTGGAATCTTTATTGGATCAAAAGAAAAGTATGATCCTAAGGGCTTTATTGACTAAAGTCCAAATTCACCTGTCAAATTCACCTCACTACAATTTGAATCGCATCACCAAAATAGAAGCAAATTCACTTCTCACTGTTGACTAAGTGGAGAATACACTTGTCGAAAAGGCAGACAATGTCTATCGCTGCCATGTGTAGTGTGGTGTAGTCAGGAAGATAGAAGTAGGATGAGAAGTCATGCGGAGTGAGGCAAATTCGACATCTAGGGCAGCAATGTCAGTTTCATCATATCCCACTAACTGTATTCTGTGAATATTCTATGTATTTCTATGCCACTGTGCCCCTAGGTCATGTTGTTATTTAGTCGCAGTCGCCGTTATCACTTTTGAATGAATAGTCACCTTACACAACACTGGAGCCCTGTCATCAACCTGCCAATTTGCCAGTCTGAAGTGGTGAAGTCAAACAGGTGATTTCAGAGCAGTTCACCTAGTCCCATTTGTACCTTTGCACCCTTCCTCTGCTTAGTCAACAGTAGAAGTACCTGTGCATGCGCACGCAGAATGATGCAATGAGCTCTATACGATCATGACTATCGTAGTCACTTGAATTGGTTACGTATCACCATTTAGCAGAGAACACGGGGAAGTAGAGGATAGAAGCAAATTCATAGCTCTACGTGACTATTCAGACTTTAGTCAATGAGGGCTCAAATGTCTAATAATTGGTACTTTCAGTATGTGTAAAGAGTAGAAATCAACCAAAAACTTAAAGGAAATTATTCTTCATTTTTTCCCATCATTTGTTTTTTTGCTTTATTTAAGGACCTGAAAAAGAAAAACTGCCAAGTATTCTCCTAACAGGTATTCCTTTCCAGCACTTGTAAAAAATTTGCATTTAAAGTTAATTTCCTTGTTATTTATGGATATTCTCAGTGTTTCTGTTTCCTCTAAATTACTTGAAATTCTACAGGAAACAACAGGACAGAGCAGGCTTTTGATTATATAACGGATAAAAGATGCAACTAGTACAGAAAAAGAAATACAATAAATTCTTTCTGATATTTATCTGATATTACTGTTTTTTTAAGCAGAGAAATACACAATAACTTCAGATGTAGGAAATAGCAAGGGATTAAAATAATTTAAAAGACTGCCCCATGCTACCCAATTCTTTATTTTTTACACAATCTCTCTCTCTTCCTGTTAGTTTTCCTTTTATATTGCTTCCCCTCTACACATATTCTGAACTCTGATGGTCCTTGTTTCTTTAATTGATAGAGCCTAATAGCTTTGATTTTGCTTTCTTGTTGGCTTTGAGGAATAACAGTAAATACTATTTCTTATACATGTCAACTGGGATTAATTTAAACTTGATATTCAAACTACAGGAAGTACAGTTTATTGTACATTGATTATAATCATGCATTGCTAATTACAGAGCCGTTGCTAGGCCCGGGCAGGGCGGGCAAATGCCCGGGGCGCCGAGCTGAGGGGGGCGCAGTCCAATCCCCGCTCGCACCAACCTGCACTAGCACCCGCCACCCCCCGCTTGCTCAAACCTCTGCTAGCACCCCCTTCCCGCTTGCACAATTTTTTTTTTGAAGGGGGGGGCACAAATTTCAAACTCGCCCTCAGCGCCGTTTAAGGTAGGAACAGCCCTGGCTAATTAGCATCATGTACTGGAGATGTGGCCGAATATATAAAAAAAGGAAAATCCATAAGTGTTCATTACAGAAAGATTTTAATTTTTTTCTAAAAATAATATCACTATGTAAAGATTAATGAAGTATTCTGTATACATGGAAATACTTATTTTAGCTCAAACAAATTAGGAACACACTCCAAAAAGCATTTTTCCATATGTATTTAAAAGGACGCAGTTATGGATGAATGCATTATAAATAATATAATCATCCACATCTAAACACAAATACATATTTCCAAAGATGAGCTTTCAGAATCTATAACAGTATAATTAGTATACAACAGATTCCAGTGAAACACGGTCCAGAAGACTTCAGTCAGCTATTTATTTTACACATTACTTACGCAAAATCTGAACTTTCAAAAAAGCCTCCGCAGAAGTAGAAAAGTATCCTGGATATGAAAGTATATGCAAATGGCTACAGGAAGTAAAGAGACTTATGGGTAGTTGTAATTTTTATTCAAATTCATTTTTACATCTTACCTACTGAATTTTTATTGAATCGTCCTGGCTTTGCTGATGTAGATCTGCTTAGACTTAGTTGCCCCATCAGCAAAAACCTGGTTATTCTGGTTTGGATTATGAGCCTGCCGAACAATGTCAGAACTCTCTGGATATTTGGAGACAAATTCCTCATCATCCTCATCAATAGGAGCATGTTAGGGAAAGGCTCACAATGTCACTTATTTTTTTTGGTATTTTGGATTGTATTTATATAGCACTGATATATTACGCAGCGCTTTACAGAGATTCATCATTCACTTCAGTCCCTGCCCCTTGGAGCTTACAATCTAGTTTGTCTATTCAGTCACACACACATATGTGTACTGCTTAGTTTAGGGGGTTCATCAGCCTCCACATGTTCCTATTGGGGACTGTCATTATTTTTGATTACGTATTTGTACAGGAACACTGAACGTGAACCTGGTCTTATTATTCTGCTCCTTCTTTATGTAGCTGGTAGCTAGACCAGTGATTGACATCATTACCATCCAATCGGAGCTCCTTACCAATTCAAATTGTACTTTGGATCAATGTAACAATATAACAATATTCTGTAAAGGATCATAATATTTGTATATTTACACCAAAGTTAACTTTTGTATTTGAAATTTATTGATAATACAATTACACATTACTATTGTAAACTGTCTTGGAAAAATTCCACTTTACACTCATTAGTCTGGCCCCTTTGACCTTCCATAATCAGTTTGTTTACATCTGGTTGGAGTTTTCATTTTGTCTGTTCAATCAGCATCAAGTGCACTCAACTTTATAATCCGCAAACTTGAAGATAAACTAAGAAATGGAAATGTTACTTTAAAAGAATGTGCCTCAAATGCATTGAAGGCTAGTATGTATTCAGTCTGTGCTTTCAGAAATTCTAAATTATCTGTAAAGTATGATATTTAGTTTTACAAATTAGGCATTCAGGCACACTTCCTAAATAAGTATTATTTAAAGCAGCGGTCCCCAACCTTTTCTGGATAGGGGACCGGTTCCCCGACCCAGAAGAGAGTTGACAGACCGCTGGGAGGGTGGGCGGGTCCAAATATCACTGATGGCCGCATGATGGTGTCACGCTTCATGTGCGTGCGTCACCATCAGACGGCCCAGTGCAGAGCGGTCTGCGACCCAACATTTGGGGACCCCAGATTTAAAGCACCATGGAACTTGATGGAACTGGGCATGGTCTGTTTAACAACGTAGCTGCTATCATTAAAGCTAAAAACAGAATTCATGAATTCATCTTTAAAGATAACTTTATTACAAGTGCTGTATTTGAATAACTACAAAGCTAAAGGTGTTACTTTTCCTTTATTGCCTTTGAAAGATGTTTTCTAAAATGTATGTAAGATTTATGAACTATTTCAGTTTTAAACATGGAAACACATCATAAACATGTATTTTTGGCACAGGAATTTAGATAGATTGGTGAAACTATATTTCATTTTTAAGTCTGCGAATTTACATTTTGCAATAAGAAAACATTACGGCAATCTATATGTTTTAAAACAATTGGACATTTTGCTTACCTTTTGTCTGTTGAACATCTCAGAGCGTTTTGCAAACTTTGCTCACCTTGTTCTCTCCCTGCCCATTAAGTGATGCAATGGGTTAATCTATAAGAAAGTGTTTTCTAACAGTTCCAGATTAGTCCACACAAACTCAATGGGGGAAATTTATAAAACATCAGCAAATGCATTTTGGCCTATTCAATTCAATTCGATTTATTTCGATCGAATGTCTATTCCCCTTCTGCTTGAAAAAAATTGCACATTTATTAAAAAGCAGAAAAAACAAATTCAACTAGAAGTGAATCGAAATGAAACAAAAAAAAAAAAACAGCCAAAATCACATTTAAAGATTAGTTTCTGCTGCTAATTAACAAATCAGGAAGTTGCTTGGGGTATAAAAGGCCTGCCTGAGAGGGGACCTCATATACCCCATGCCTCTTCCTGATTGGTTAATTGATTAGAGGCCATTAATCAATCCACCAGAGACAAAGGCTAAACGCTACCAATTTCTGCAGTTCCATCTCAGGTTGAATCTTCAGCTATAAATAGCTGAGGATTCTTAATGCCTCTTCAGTTGTGGCAAGGACCTGGAAGAAGAAGGAGTTCTTTTTTTATTTTACAGGTAGTTGGCAGTGGGCACCGGTGGCGTATCAAGCCCACAGATGAAGTCCTCCTTGTGGATTATTCTGGATCAAGACATTGAATCAAACTGAGGAGTGAGGGCATCGCAGACAACATGGGCCCATCCAGGACTACTTCATGGTCATGGTCACTGGGGTATTGAGAAGGGGGTTCAGTGGGACCCCCTCCTAGTAGTGATCCCTCCCACCCTTGGGGGATGGGGGAGATGTGGACCCTCATTCTAGGGGAGCTTAGCTCTGCAGTGATATTAGCAGGTATCTTTGCAGTGCTAAGTATAGTATTTAATGCTTTAGTTACTGGTTAATAATTTGTATTGTTTTGAATGTAGCTTACGGTAGTTTGTTGTTAGTTGTAGTTGTTTTGTATACATTGTTGCAGTTAGTGTTTGTTTTTGGATATTTGTTGATTTTTCATGTAGTTGTGTTAGTTTTGTTACAGTATGCAGCTTCTGATGTTAGTGCTACAGTTTAGGGATGAATGGTTTTTGACAGATCTATTGAAGCAATTCATTTTCAGTGAAATTTTTGCTTAACTGAGCAGGAAAAGTTTGTTAAATAACACTTGAGCTATATTGATTATTCAGTGTTCGAATAATATCTCTCAAAATAGGCGCTATTGGTAAAAAATAGCGATACTTTCTTATAACTTGTCGAAATGGTCAAAAAGAGGAAAAAACGGGAAAACATATCTTTTCTATCTTTTCAACCATTTTCACTTTTATAAATATCCCCCAATGAATGAACAGGGAACTTTAGGCAGTTACACAAAGGGACCTTTTTTTCAAGATACAAAATAATAATTTCATTGCTATTAAGGTCAAGCGGCTTTATTACAAAATGTATCCAACTTCTTTCTCATCAAACTGATTTCCATGATTTTCTTTCATTTAAAACATTGGCCCAATATTAATGCAATGCATAATTTACTTTGGCTATATAATAGGAATCAAGCTGTCATTTGTAGCTATTATGTCAAAAAGTAAACAAAAAAAGATCCAATTTTAGAATAGGCATTTAATATGGAACACATTACCTGGATTATGGGAAATTACAAGGAGTACATTTATAAAAATTAGATAAATATACAGTTTTAAAAAAAGCTTTGCAATTATGAACTGTTATTACTACTCACTGTATGTTTCAATAAATTGTATTTCAAGTGTTTCTTCCTATCTTTCTTACATTAAAAAATGTACTGATTTTGGTGTAATTAATACCTTTTTCCACAACAGGAAATTCACCTGGTTTGGCAAATAGCACAGATTTCAGTTAAATATCCAAATGGAAAAAACACAGCAGCAATCAGATGAAAAACTGAAGATCAGTGGCAAAAATGTAAACATTGAAAACGAATAAAAAATATTGAAAAACGTATTAAAATGAAAAATAGTGAGAAAAAGATACGATGTTAACTTTTTTTTTTAGCTATTTACATTAAAACTATAGATCAGTGGTTCTTAACCAGGGTTCTATCGAACCCTAGGGGTTTGGTGTTACGGTCTCAGGGATTTGACGGAGCCTACGCCACAGAGGTCAATACACACCTGACTCATGCAGATTCGTGATGACACGAAGAAGGGTTTGGTGAATGTGCATATGAAACTGGTGGGTTTGGTACCTCAAACA
>JAKJJM010014620.1:0-14596 GCA_021901965.1 Pipa carvalhoi | reverse complement strand
TATATATATATATATATATATATATACACATACATATAGTGGAGTTTATCTCAAATGGCATAGGCCCTGGGGCAACATTTACCGCATATACTCTATTAAATATCTACTTTTTATGCAAAATGCATGATGGAGGTGGGTTTTCCTTTAAATCAATATTATGTGACATATTAACAGGAAGTTATAACAGAAAAGTACCATAGACTATAGATATATTACAGGTCTACAAATATCCCTAAAAATGAAGAATTTTGATCTTGAAAAAATACACTGTTCAATACCATTCACGGCAGAATAACAGAAAGGGTAGCCTAACTCTAGCACTTAGAATACTTAACTGAGGGCAGGATATCCACCTAACCACCCAAGAAATGCTCCTTCATTTACTCCTGGTGGATGCACCTTTGTATCTCCTACATCTCTATGAATAACATAAGCTACTATGCCCTATAGCAGAGGTGAACTTTTTACTAAATAACACTACTACATAAGCTACTATGCCCTATAGCAGAGGTGGCCTTTTTACTAAATAACACTATGGCAGAGGTTTTCTTGCAGGAACAATGTTCTGAGACACACACCTAGGGTCACCTACCCCAGATGCACCGGTAATATTCATATCTTAACTCAAGTAGATCTATGGAACAACTAGTCCTAGGGCAAACCTAGAGGATCTTTTCCTTTAGATACTCTTTACCAAACAGACTATAATTGTTTCTTACATTTCGGTACTCCATAATTCAAATCTTCCCTCTTAGTGGTGAGTCCAGTGAAGAAGAAGTTTGTCTATCATAGCAAATCTTACTAGATGTCAGTAAAACAACAACGCAGCCATTTCCCCTAACCCTGGATTTTTTAATGAACACACCCAATATAAGGTAGGATGCTGTGGTTATATGTGGTTAGAAAATGCATCCTGAGCATGAATGAAACATGTACCAGTCAAAGCACCAAGTTATCATAAGCAGTAGGAAAGAAGATTGAAAGATATTGTAGATAATAAATTAGAGTATTAATGCTAAATAAAGAGTTATATTTTATTCTTCCCTGAAACTGCTTTTGCAATTTGATGCTGATATCAGTTCTGCTTCACTACACTCTGATCCCCTTTCTGAAATAGTCAACAGTATATTCTCACTGATCATGTTACATTAACTTCTTCTGCCAGACAATATAAGCAATAAAGGGTTGCTTGACATTCATTTATTTAAGCAGTTAGTTTTAGAACCTAGCACTGCTGGTTTTAGCAAATATCAGTAAACATAATATTTATAGAGACAAATGTGCTTACACTTGCACTCTGTTACTGAGAAAAGGCAAAAATTAAGCCATGTATTTCAATATTAGCTATGATTTTGTTATGCTCCCCTATTATAATCTAACTTTTTTAAATAAATATACTTATGTGCAAATGATGTAATTTATAAAACAACATGGTTATTTACACTATATCCTTAAAATATGCACTGGTGCTTTTAAGAAAGACTTATTTATGCCAGTCATATACAAACATAATTTGTGAATTTTACTAAAAAGTATAATTTGTAAATTAATTTTGACTTTTATTTTCAAGAGTTAAATCAGAAAATATATTACATAACACAAAACTAAGAATTGTGTTTGCTGTCTACTGCACAATGATAAATTCATTGACTTTGTCTCTGGGGCACAGAAAGCTGCAAAAGCAATTTTAAAAATCAATACATCAGCTGAATATGGTTGTATGAATCTGATTACAAAATGCAATTCATGAACACATAAACCAGTCCAAATATAAAATTTTCATTCAATTATTAAACCTATATAACTGATGAAAGATAGGCTTCCTACACAATGCAATGCCAGAAGAAGGGGTCTTTTTAGCAAATAATATATACATATATATATATATATATATATATATATATATATATCACAAAAAGCCAAGAATCCTGGGACTTCCACTGTAAAACCTTCAAAATATCTTTCTTTCATAATAAATATTAAAAGTCAATGGTTTGGCCTGGGTCTAGGGCTATTTCCAAATGGTTTTTGATACTTAGACCCAGGCCGAAACATTGAATTTTAATACTTAATATGGAATAAAGATATTTCAAAGATTTATGGTGGAATTCCCATGGGTGCTTAGCTTTATTTTATATATTGTCAATTGGACATTGGCCAAAATTATTATAATTGGAGAAATTATTGCAATGCTTGGAGCTATCATTATTATATGCCACTAACAGTCAGTTTGCACATACAAGCCTTTAAGAGGTATGTTCACCATATCTTCAGACTCAAGTAGTACTGAATTTAGTAAACAATACTGACTTACTTAATGATACAAAGAGGCATTTAGACATACCACAATGATAAACCAACTGAACTCAGTCATATCTGGTAAATAGTGCTACAAATATGTGAGAGTTGATAAATTGTGGAGGGGTGTATTGCAGAATGCTCTGTTTTAGTGACAATAATCATTTTTTAGCAAATAGAAGTATGTGTGTATGTATAATTTTATTTAGTAGATTAGTAGCTTATTAAGTAGATGCATAATGGTCTAGGTAAAATGTAAACAAGCCACATCATTTTACATTTTGAAATAAAAAAATCTAATATCTAAATCAAACTCAGTCTGTTCAATGTTGAAATGCATTATCTTAATTTCAAATGTTTTACACTCTTATGTGTTTTAAGCTCCTAAATTTCTGGATTTTAACACTTTTGATGAAGTGACCCTTTTTATTAAAACAAACTCCAACTTAAGTGCTGGGGTTTGCCTATGCAGGTTAATTTTATCTGTGGTTTCTTCCTTGTTTCACCAATATACAAGTCACTTTCCCATGCAGTACATAGTATAAAATATACTACATTGTACCTCCATGTCTGGCTGTTGTTTATCTTTCATGTATCTTGGCTGTCTGACAGTATTAGGGGCTTAGGGAAGATCTCCATCACTGTATTATTCCCTGATAGAAGTGCTTGTAGAATGATTTTATGAATCCCTTTCATCTGTGATAAGAGCCAACCTTACATGTATGCAGAGTTTTTTGTTTTATTTGATATTAATTATTCCCATGGAATACTGGTTGCTAAATTCTCTTAAAAACAGCCCTCTGTCAGTAGCAGTTCTCTCTAAAAGAATTAAAGAGTGTTTAATTTTCTAACATATTTTATAAATCAGTACAATCATTATGACTTTTCTTCACACTTTCGAAAATAGAAAGTTTTAATTAAAATACCCATCAAATATAAACATCCATTCTAAATCACATATTATTTAAAATAACTGTGGCCAATAAGGTACAATATCACCATGGAGCACTAATTACCCCCCCTTCAATTGCATTTTCTATATATAAATATGCCTTCGGCCATGGAACTCCTCTGCGGCTTTTAATGCCCTTATAAATTACAGAAAGGAGTTATTGTAATCTAGATAAAATACACAGTACACACAGGAAGTGAATGGAACTTCCTGTAAATGATATCCTTATAAACAACTAGTTTAAATCAACAGTCACTCCACTTTCCTGTTTAAAATCAAAATTCTTTATCACATTAATGCTTCTTCTCCAAGTCATTTCTACTAACTGCCTCTGCATCTGTTTTGGTGCCACCCTTTCACTGAATGCAATTTTGATGGGGGATTATGGGACTTGTAATCATGCATGTTTTGAAACATCATCACAGGGCTGAGAAGGTTTTATGTTTATAACTGATTCCTTCTTGTAACTAAATACCTTGCATTGCTTCACAGAAAATGAAGACATTGACCTAAGCAATTTATGAAACTTGGTAACCCTGAATCACATAATTTTAAGAAAAACAAAAGAAAAAAATTAGACTTGGGTCTGCAATTAATACTCCCTTGTAAATGACTGGACATTCTGATCTTTGTGAACAAGTTGCAGTATAATACTACAACCTTAATAGAAAGAATTTTAATGATACAATGGTGCAATCAAGAGCTGAATCTAGAAAAGAAATGCAAAAATCTGTTTGTAGCAATAATACTTTTCTAGAGGTAAATTAAGTTTCAATGTGTAAATGTATTTTATTTTGCATTCTAAAACTGGTTTTGTATTATAAAAGATAATGTACCACCTTTTCAAATTAATGAGGGCCTTAAAAATTACCTTGGACTTCAATGCTTTGGACTTTTATCTGTATAAATTACAAAAAGGAGGACATTATCCTTTATGTAATCAATTTTTTACTTTAAAACAAACATTTTGCTAGTATCATGTTTTGCCTCTTAATTTTTTCTAAGCTAATAATAATGTGATTAAGGTACTCTTTAGGAAATTTTCATCAAGAGAGTAAAGTAGAAAGAATGTCGTAATTTTGCAACCTGCTGTGTGGAGTAAAACCAAATTCTATGAGGTAGTCTGGAAGTAAGAGCTTTGTTTGCTGGGGGACAAATATGAAAATATCAAAAAAATAACTTAAATACTAAACCAAAAGTAGAGGAATAAAAATGTTCAATGGCAAGGTCTCATTGAATTGTGCCTTGATTGAGCTTACAATCTAGTTTCCCTTTTCAGTCACACACACATAGACAGAGACTTGGGCCAATTTAGTTGGGCTTCAGTCAATCTGTATAGTATGTTTTTGGATTGTGGGAGGAAACCCATGCAAGTATGGGGAGAACATACAAACTCCATGCAGATGAAGTTCTGTTGAAATTGAACCCAGACCCCAGTGATGCAAGGCAGCAGGGCTAACCACTGAGCCACTGCACAGATGTAGCTTTATCTTTTTTTACCAGCATTTGTTTTTCCCCCATTTCTCTTTTGTACATCCCCCATGATCACTCTGTTCCCATGTTTAAAACCTCCTCAATTCTCTTACTTTGTTGAAATAATCTCTTATCACCTATTTTATCTCTCTAATTTCGTATTCAGTCTCTTATCAATATCTCTATTTTTCTATAGTTTTCTTCTTAACACATATTTCCATTTGCTCTCTTTATTTTTTCTCAATAGTTTAACATTTTACTCTCACAGTACTTATGTACTATCTCTACTTTGTTTAGCTTTTAGACACGCTTTCTCTTTATATATATATAAATAAAATACCATTTGTAAGGGACATATTTGTTAACCTTATTTTGTATTTTATTAGTTTATTGCCTGATGTCATTTCTTGTGTATTTATATTATAATAAATCCTTTATTAGTCATTTTAAAGCAATTGTTCATCTACTAAGTGAATATGTAATACAAAATACTTTTAAATAATATACCAAATAAGTAATTATTTTACATAGCATACATTAACACACTGTGGCGGTCGCGATTTTATAATGGGAGTTCGATAGCAGTGAATTCGGAAGGGCAAATTCGGAGTTTACGGAATAACCCCCTGTATGTTTTTGCTGTTATTAATATTTTTATTTTCTTATTGTAAAGTACAATTCAATCAGTTGAAGCAATGTCACAGAATAAAATGAGCACAATGCCTCCAAAACTTCTTGCATTATTATTTATTCTGCTTAAGGTTTAATTTATTGGTAAAGTTTACATCTGTGTTAATAATGCCATCCGCTGGGTCTTAAATTATTTGTGTCTGATTATGCGGTGTAGTAACTATATTATTCAGTAATGTAGCAACATGCCAATATATAGTTACTAATGAAGCACAAAAGGAACACAAACTTTTGCATCCTCTATTATTTGTAAATGACGTGAAGAATAAAGGTTTTCACATAAAAAGCACATTCAATAATTCTGACAGCTCTTGTCTATTTCATTTGACATCGCTGGCCAGACCTCCTGCTCACATCTCAATTCCCTAATCTAATTTAGCTCCTTTGGGTTATGGGGGGTTCATTTAAGCAGCAGAAGCTATGCTATGATTGTCACATGTGCAAACAACACATTTTGCTGTCTAAGTATGAAAAAAATGGATGCTGCTATCACAGAAGAGAGCCTTCAATTTTTTATTACCATAATAATATAAACTGGATCTACTAAAGAAATAAGCAGCTATATACTGTATTTAAATTAAAGTATCAAAGCTATAAATATTTACACACAAAAAGAGAGTGGGAGGGAATGTCAAAACTACAATAATCTATTGAAAAGCTTTTACAGAAATTTTTTGAACCATAACTAGAATTGTAACCTCCCCATGCTTTCATGAGCTTACTCTGGGTATTCCAATTTCCTCTTACCAGGACATATTGGTTTTTGACAAAAATAACATTACACTACAAGATTGTGTAGGGATATCATGTTCTAGGCTACACAGGAGCAATGTTGAAAATAAACCTCTGTAATGAGTTTCATAATGTTCTGTCATATCTTAAGAAAGAAAAAAAGATATCCATATATTCTATAGGATGCAGTTGTGGTGTTGATTGGGAGAACATGAGTATTCAACATTTCTATAAATACCATAGTTACATGCTATTTGATATATGCTATGCAGTTATAGAACTGGGGGATGTTGGAATGAATCAATATGGGCTATTATTAATAAATAAATAACCTACATCCTTGTATGATTGACCACATAATATTTCTGCCACCTCTGTGGCCAATCAGACCTGTGGAACTTTGGGGATTAGATTTGATGTGCTTGTACATATGTAATCTGTTTGTTTAATCACTCCCACACCCTTTTTTAATAAGTAACCCCTTTGTTCTTACCACTCTTTCTTATATAATACTAGTTTGGACTAGTCTTTTCTAGCTCACTAATCTGCAAGATTCAGTAAATGAACACGAGCCAGAAATTTAGCACTCAAATACAGCAAAGACATAAACAGGAGCTTCTCCCTAAGATTCCCCATGATCCGAACACTCATGGAAATGCCTTTGCGAAGGCATTTCTGCAAAGTGCATGAGGCGCGCCACTGAAATAGTCGCAGGCATGCTTCATGCACTTCAAGAACAGGCAAACAGAGCGGCCTGTTCACCTGTTCTTGAAGTGTATGAAGCGCGCCCATAACTATTTCTGCGGCGCGCCTCATGCACTTCGTGGGAATGCCTTCGCAAAGCCATTTCCGTGAGTGTTCGGACCATGGGGAATCTAGCTCTAACTGTCTTGCAAGGTTCAGAATATTTGCAGATTTATGTTATACTGATACAGGTATATCAATGCTGGTTTTTAATTTGACTCTTTGTGATAGGGATAACATAACTCAAGATAAGGCAGTAAAAGTGTAGGCAGTTCTATGGAGAAAGGGATGTTAAAACATCAGGATATCTTCCTTCATTGTACTCCAATGACAAAATCTGCTTTATATAATTTCATAAAATCAACTTGCTATAACTATTTAAAAAAACAATATGCTTTGTCCATAAACATACACAAGTTTGCTCCCAGTCAAGGGACAATCAAAAACACCTGGTGTATATTAAACTTATTTTATTAATTATTTGTTTTTAATTGTAAATGGTCTAAAAATGTTGCACAAAAAAGGTGGATCCTATGTTAACTTTATTGCTGTTATTGAGATAAAACACCAAAGTCAGATTGAAACTACTTCTGGCATTATCAGCAGCTCTCAAACAGCTATGCCACCTGTCTCTGGTAATTTGTGTTTACTAACTGCTGGCAGGATGTGATACCTGCCAAAGAGAATCTAAAAATATAATCAACAACTATTTGGACAGTGTAGAAACAAAGATATAGATATGAGATTATATTATAATAAGGCTAGCATATGTACTTGCTTAGGTACATTTGTTATGTATGACTAGCTAGTTCTATGGCCCTGGATGTTATCCAAAGTAAACATGGAACTCAGACTTCAAACTTTTTGTAAACATGTCCTCAACTTAAACTTGCCAAGACATTAAGGAGGATATTTACTAAAGTCATTTGCTATTTTTCATCTCTTTTTTGCCTTTTTTTCTGCTGAATTTTCACTTTCCCCAAATTTGTGTAAAGTCCAAAAAATGTATTGATATCAATAAAAATCGATATGAATAAATATTGATGCATTAATACCACTAAAATTTACATTACTTTTAATGGAGTCCTTTGATATTGATATTGCCAATATTTCTGCCAGGGATTTATAAGTATTCGAGTGCCCCATCTCCATAGGGAATAATTGGATTTCGCCACCCTCAACCAGGAAAACACAAGTATAAAAAAAATTGGAAAAAGCTTAATAAATTTTGATATTGGCAATATCAACCTACCAGGGAAAGGTTATTCCCTTTTATTAAATACCCCCCTAACTGTCTCAAGTACTTATTCTTACAAATTCTTATTGCTTGCTAATATAATAACTGAAACACATATGATTTTAGTGTACAGTCTATAAAACTGATAAAACAATAGAGCATTGCAGTGTGTTTTGATTTAAAAGTCATATTTCAAAATTGGATATTTAAAGCAAATGGCTAAAAATGTTTTTGCAAAATATGAATCCAGAAGAAAGTAACTCAGTTAATAGAATACTAATAATGTTTCTTATACAATCAACCAATTATTAACAAATATTTTTAGGGAGTAGAGCAATATAGCTAAATCTTGTTGTAAAAAAATGTAGTTTTCAAATCGTAAACAAACAAGTGGCAGTTTAGCCTTGCAAGGGATAAAAATGTATCCAGTTTTTGGCTGTCCACCTGTTTCTGGATCAGACACCATTAGACTTAATTATAATTAAAACTACAGCAGACTTTCTTATTGGAAAGACATCAATTCATATTGAACCTCAACAAAGAATTACTTATTGTTACAAAATCTGTGGATATAGCCAACACATATGACAGCCTCAGCCTGTTTAAGTGTTCCCCACAACCTTACTGCCAAAGCTCCACCCATACTATGATTTCAAAATCCCCACCTCATCTTTCTCTATGACATACTTGCCTTCAGTTGCTGGATGTATCATATAACGTCATGTGAGTCTGAGAGGAATTTTGAAAGAGGGTGTGGTAACCATGTTTCTACCTACTCTGGGTAAAAACATAGGAGCTAAAGAATGTAGACTATCCCATTTATATAATCATACTCATTACTATGTTCCTTGATTGAGAATCACAGACATTGATAGCCCTTGTAGTAAAGAAAAATACCTTCCTGTGCTGATGGGGAAACTGCCTTTCTTCCATTATCAGTGAAAAGTACATTGGATGAATCTTTGTATGAACATTGCAAACATTTATTCAATAAAGAAGCTTACTTGCACTTACATAGATGAGGTCATTTAAGGTGTGTTAACAGTATCTTACCATTATTGCCATTTGTGCCTAAATATCTTTGGGACTTGATGTTCCAGTTGCATTACTATTAGTGTTTTTGGCAGGGAACTCTTTGTTTATCATAGTACTTAGAAGATTCTGAATGAACCTATTTGGACAACAATATACAAATGAATACATTCATTGTATTATACAGCAGACTACTTATACTATGTACATTAGTATTTACACTTCAATCCCTCATAATCCCAAATGCCTTGCTTCAGACCCTCATTTATTATATGATCATTAGAGGGGCTTAAAATTATGTATATAGAACTGGGAGAGTCACTCCTTTCCCTCATGATGTAGTTGCTCCCCATATTCTTTTCCACTCTTACCACTGTGGTGCAAATCCCATTTACCTTACCTATATGGATTCTTTTCACATTTGACCAATACATGATGTAAGGCTTTTGAAAGATACATTCACCTATAATGATTTTCTGATCTATTCTGCCATCAAAGAAAGGTTTGCTCCTAGGGAATATCCTTTATTTTAAAGTTTTTGATATAGACAATGTTTACTTTCTTAGTTTTATTTTTCACAAACCAATTATACAGAGCTACTGGTCGAGATAAGTTTTTCAAAGTCCTGCCCTGAGAAATTGGTTTGCATTTTATATACCATTATTTTTACCACTGAACCAACCACTTTTTATACTGCCTAGAATAAGTGACTTGATTTGTATTTAGATTTAGGGACATATTTATAAAAAGTGAATTAAAGGAACAGTTTAGTCTCCAACAGTTATTTGCTACAGTCTATTAGGCAGTATTAAATAAAAGTTAAATAAATGCTTTTTAAGTATAAATTTTTTACTTATTTCCATCCTTTGCAATTTAGGGCCAGTTTGGTAGTGAAGCTCCTTCCCTCTCTCAGCTACTTCCACTTCAGCAGTTAACTTTGAAAATTTAAGTTAGGGAGTTGATTGACAAGCTTGATAATTCCAAATAACCAATCAGAAACTTTAATTTGTCATCCAATTTTTTTTATTCTTAAAGGTGTAGTTAACCCAGCAAAAGTAATTGTTAAAGAATCCATTAAAAGCCCTAGAAAAAGGACTGAAACATTGACTTTCTTTTTATATGGATTTAGTCTCTCTCTCATGCCCAGTATAAGCGCGCTATTGGTACTGACAGTATACACCATTAGCTGTAACTATTGTAACTGCATATGGTACTTCATTAACTATTAAGTCTGACCTTCCTGAGACACCATTATGTCAGTGGCGAAAAAATGTTGCCTCCATCCGACTAGGAAGAAATTCTCAGAGAAGCTGTGTACCGCTACCCCGGAGGCACAATTAATTGCTTTGCTCAGATAAAAGACTTACTAATTATATTAATAAAATCCACAAAGTGAATTCGCCACACTACATGACAATTTATTCATATTGTAGCAAAGTCAATTGTGCATATTCAACAAACAGCATATTTGCATGATAATTAAACAAATTGTTACACAATACTTGTCACTGGAGAACAGTCACCATAAAATAAAATTGGTTTTTACCTTCCTTTCCACCTCCTAGTTCATGTTAGCACTTGGTCACCATATTTTTTTTTATTTTCAGTGACATGTCACCAGAATGGTAAAAGCAATATGTGAGTGAACTGAAACCCGCAATATGTGAGTGAACTGAAACCCGCATATTCCCACTTCTACACATTGGGCAAATTGTCACTTCCACACATGATGAATATCTGACGTTTTGGTACACTTTCAACAAACAGTCCCACAATATTAATGGCTATTGGCTAGCAATCTTTTATCAGCACTAATCTGCCTTCTATAAAATTAATGTAGAAGACAAAGGAATATTATTTGAAGTTTTGAAAAAATGAAATATCTGATGGAAGGTATACAAATTTACCCTTAAAATATAAATGAACATTTAAAATAATACTAAAAGACTTCTACAAATTTTTTAGTGTTTTAAGTGATACATCCTTTGATGAATATTGATTTGCTGGTAAATCCCTAGCCACTTTGCCTCAAATAAATAGTTTCTATAATAAACTATACTCCACCTTCAATGACAATTATTCAGGTTGTTTAAAGGTTTATCTTAAAATATCATGCAGTATAAGGTTAACTTAAAACTGTGGTGTATCTAGTTTTGAATTGAACAGCTTAACTTTGCATCATCTAACTGTACTTTGTATAGCTATATTTCATTTACCTCAGAGGGTAAAATTTAATCTGATAACACAAAATTACAGATGAGTAAATCAGCTCTGGGTCTCCAGGAGAATTGGACGGATTTACCAGTTATCTCTTGTAACATTTTCTGATCAATTTTCCTTAGTCTTTAAAAGTAATGTATAAAGGTACTTTTGACCATTTGATACATTGCTGATATTGCAAATATATTGCCAATATTTCCCCACCTTTACCAAGTCAAAAAACTTTTCAACTTTAAATAGTCCCCTAAATGTTATTAATATGGCACACAAAATTCTGTTTTTAAATAACAAATGTAAAATAGGTTAAATGAGTCATTTTGATCAAATGATGCTGCTTTCAAACCTGAAATGACTACCTGGGAAATTTTGAGATATATATATATATATATATAATTATTATGGCTTTGTTTACATATATAAAGAACATTTTTGTAGGTAAATGAGGTCCTACAAACCAAAAGTCTATTCCTCCACTAGCACTTTCATGTCTGTAGAAAATATTTAATTTATTTCAGATGACACCCAAATTTACTTATCTGCTCCTGCGCTAACACCTGAAATTAATATTAAATCTCTAACTGTCTCCTGGCTATCTCCTCTTGGATGGCCCAACACCCTCAAAAACAAAATCTTGATATAAACCAACGTGATTATTTTCCCTCCTAAATCTGGACCTACTCCCTCCTTTTCCATTTCAGTTGATGATGTGATCATTAACCCTGTTACTTCTGCACATTGTTGATTCTTTTCTTTGTAACATTGCCAAGATCTATCCATTTTTCTCTCAGGCCACTGCAAACACCCTCATGCATGCCCTCATCTTATCACACTTGGACTATTGCAATGCCCTTCTAATTGGCCTTCCAGTTTCCCATCTTTCCCCGCTCCAATTTATTCTAAACTCTGCCGCTAGAATAATCTCCCTCTCTCTCTCTCCAGAAGTCTCTCTCCATACTCTTGTTTCAATCATGTCCTGGCACTTAGAGTGATGTATTTTTTTAATTATGTAGGGATGGTTAATATTTATGTCCTGCAATTACAATAATGTCACCATCCCTACTAGGTTATTATATATAGACTCCCCCTGTGATCTAAGGTGGTAAAGCACCTTGTTTGTGTCTCTGGAACATTCTATTCTACCCCGAGACAGTGTCATAGGGGAAAGTGTGACTATAGGTGGGCTTGGGTTCAGTGTATACCGCCACTATACCGTTACAATTATATGCTTGTAATTTACTTCACTTGATCTTTCTTAAGCCTTTCCCTTGTCTGTATTATAACTGTATTGTGGGATTGTACAGTGCTGCGTAACCTAGTGGTGCTTTATAAATAAAAATATACATACATACATACATATCATAGTGGACAAAGTAAGCTATGGCAACATACATTTTTATAATTTATGCTATATCTTTTACTCTAATCCCTATCTAAGGAGTCCCAGGGAAATATCCAATATATTTTTTGTAATACATGTATAAGACTAATGATTAAACTCTGTGTGACTGTAAAATAAAGCAATATTTCATAAGACTTACATCAATAATAGCCTATAATTCACAACAGTGATGTCATATGCTTGAATTATGGCATGAAAAAAAGAAAGTGACAATGAAGAATGTAACATTTATAACACGGAGATGCATCTAGCTATAAAGAAAGAAAGAAAGAAAGATCACTGTAAATCAACTTGCATGACTGTATTGCAAGTAGTACTGGTATTCAGTGTAAAATATGCAATAATGTTCAACAGTGTGGGTGTACAATGCTGAATATTGCTTCTACATCCACCCACAGCAGCAGATATATTTTACTGTTTCTTGTTGTATTAAAAAATATATTTATGACATTAATAGTCACAGCAGAAAAATACTTCATTATTTCACAAAATATTGTGTATACTATAATTAAGGAAGAATTGGCATGTTGAATAACTTTTACAAACAAAGCAGTATATTATAATAAGCATCTGTTTCAATACTTTTGGGTTTGTGCATTGTTTTAGCACATTAAGTGGAAATACATTTATTTGTATGCTACTCGCACTGAGTGTAAGATTGGGATGTTTTGTGCAAAGAATTCAAGCAAGTGAAAGACATACAGATATAGAAGTCTGAAGATGAAGTCTCCAGGGCAAATTAAAAGTCAGAGATAATTTAAAACCAACTTTTTTTTTTAACATAATGGGGGATATTTATAAAATTAGAAAAGTCTTTTGACCACCACATTGGATTTTTTTTATTGCCATGTCAAAAGTCACTTTTTAATGCATATTTTTTACTTTGACACTGTTTTCTATAAATTGGCAAAAACCTTTATAAACATTCCAGTTTGTTGTGGGATTACTTCTTCAGCATTATAGGACAATGGGGCAGATTTACTAAGGCCAATTCAACCATATCGATTTATTTCACCCCCATTTCACTATCAATTTTTGTTTCCCTGTACTTTTAAATTTCATTGTTTTACAAAGGATTGATAAAAAACTGTTTTCTCATTAAAATAAATCATTATGGATAAATATCAATCTGTTAACAGGGGCACACTTTGCAATGCTTTTCTTTGAGGGTCCCTTCCATTAAGATTGTTATCAATGTCTCTATTCGATTGGAAAATATTCTGGACTTAGGCTAAACGACAGAACCAACTCCATACTGAATAATGAGTTTATGCCAGCCTGAGGGTGAATAATTATTTTGGTGCATAAAATTGTTTTTTATCAATCTTTTGTAAATCAGGGAAATCAAAAATTACAGGGAAACAAAATTGACTGTAAACTAGGGTGAAATCAATCAATATAGTCTAATTGGTCTTAGTAAATATGCCTCAATTAATAAAAAAAAACTCCATTTTACTAAAATAATTAGATACAAAGCACTGATAACATGTCAGGATATTCTGATAAGTAACATCAAATGACAAAAAAAGTTTTGCTTGGAAAGGGATTATTTATAATTAAATAAAAAATGTGCAATTTGCTGCATAATTATCTCACTTTGATATTATGAAAATGTTTATTGTTAACAGTTACCCATTTAGTAGGAGGGGTTATGTCATTTAACACATTATGGGTGAAATTAATTAAGAGCGGAAAGACTCGATTGAGTCTTTTCACTCTTAATAGTGCGAGAATTCTCAGCCGAGAATTCTCGCGACAGTACTTGGCGAGATCTCGATCCGTGATCGAGATTTTTCGCCCAAAAGTAGCCATAAGTCCT
>JAKJJM010014609.1:0-10776 GCA_021901965.1 Pipa carvalhoi | reverse complement strand
AAAAAAAAAAAAAAAAAAAAAAAAAAACACATGACAAGAAATCCACAATTACCTTTTCCTTTTTTGAAAGGAAAAACAAAACATCTTCATAGATCTCAAGACGGTCCCGCTCACTAATTGCATTCCATACTTCCAGCATATTGAACATCTGCTCTGCTTTCCTAGTATATATACAAACAGAAGAGAGGATGATCACAGGTGTGAATACCAACGGTCCCAGAGGGTGAGAACACTTGGCTCTAAGGGGGTCATTCTGGAAACTCTGAATTTTCCGTCCCGAATGCACCGATAGCAAACTCCCATTATAAAATCGCGACCGCGACTAAAAAATTGTTGCGGTCGCAATTTTATAATGGGAGAATTGTCACGGTCATGACTTTATAATAGGAGTTCACCATCAGTGAATTCGGAACGGAAAATTCGGAGTTTCCATAATGACCCCTTAAGTCTTTCATTAAAGCAGATCAGCACCAAAAAACGGCAATTTCTGATGAAATTTTTAACTGAAGACCCCCACCCCACTTCCCAAATTATTTGGCTCAATAAAAATTAAAGGGGATGTAAAGTCAAAACCTTTTCTCTTTGTTTTAGTATTTATAAAATATTTAAAATGTATTAATTTTAATATATTTGTTTTCCTGCTCTCATCTCCTAAATAACTGTTCCACTGCTATAATCTGCTCCTAGAGAAACCCTCACCCAGGGCAGAATTTTAGTAACTTTTCAAAAATGATTTGAAGCCGATCTGTTAAAAAAGCAACCTGTTCGCTTACAAGCAAATGTGATAGTTGTCTAGAAAAAGGGGAAAAAAATAAACCACAGAAAAATTCGGAAATTTGGAGGAAACAATGAAAAACATATTATAGTAGATTTGTTCAGGCCACAGTATTTAGCAAGAGAAAAAGGACGATATATAAACATGATTGACAGATATAAGTACATCACATACTGCAATACAATTGGTTGACTGACCCTTTCCCTTCTATATGAAAAGGAAAAAAATCTACTTACTTGTATCTTGTCAGAGATGTCATTTTCTCGTGATTCTCTAGAAACCTCTGATAAGATTCTTTTGCTTCTTTATATTTTAACCGGGCATCCTCTTTCTCTTCTTTTTCGGTCTGAACCTTGTACGCATTAAATGCTTGTTTTTTTTCACTCAGCTTTGCCAGGGCGCTGCAATAATATGGGTAGAGGTCTTACAAAATCCTGAAATTTCCATCTCAGTACAACCCAATCTCCCAAGGTTACCGTCAGAAACAAGATCACTAAGGTCGCAAGTCAGATAATCAGCATGTCCTACATTATACTGGGAAGCATTAATGTTAATCAGAAGAGCAAAAAGGTCCTAATCTTCCCCATATGCCAACTATGGTAAATGCGCCTCTGGTTCCAGAGTGATTATCTGTAGCCGTGTATGTACACTGGTAACAAAAAGGTCTTCCTGTCATTTATCGGGCAAAAACAGAATTAAACAACTCTAGATTGCACATTTGATACTGTATCTAAAAATAACACTTATAACCAGCAATCAAGCAGACAGTCAATGAGGTGTTACAAATCGTATAATAAATAAAAAGGGGGATTACCTGTATCTGGGATCATTAATTATCATTTTCATAGCTTGTTCCCAAGATGCATTGGATGGCACGCGCTACAAAGATAAAATTAAAATAATTAGCAGTGGATGACTTTGATAATCGCCAATTCAAGCATTTGTGCAGACCCAGAATACCTATTAAAATGACCTCTCAACACTAGCTTGCTATTATGGCTCCTCCGCAGTTTATAAAGGGATAGCAGATTAAATAAAATCAAACAGCATAGATATTGTACAAGAGAAGTTTACCACATACCTTTTCTTTAAGAAGTTCCTTAAAGGCTTGTTTAGCTTCTTCCTTCGTGTTCCAAGTGTAGACTTTTTTGGCTGGTTTTTCTTCTTCTTTCTCCTCTACGGGAACTGGGCTGTAGAGAAATCAGTAAAGAAAGTGAGAAAAAGGATTCCAATGCCAAATCCATTCAGAGAGGTTACAAATGTCATTACATAAACTAGGAGGAGTCTGGTGGCGGAAGCGACATAGTAACTATAAATGCATTTGAGGCATTTTAATAAACTTTTTATGATAAATTTGGCCACTGGAGGGCAAAGTTACACCTAAGTTGAAAAACAATGACTGCACAAAAACAACAATGGGCGTAATATCAATGCCCGGTAATGAGTTCTTAAAAAAGGTTTCTGGCTACTCCTGTTAGGATGATAGAAGAGCAAAAGCTGCACACATGTAGAGACTGGTATATAACCAGTGTAATATAGAGAGCTTTGTGCAAAATAATGACTTTACATATTTACTGGAAATAAAACCAATCTTTCATATATTCTCTTCATTAGATAATTCACCATCTTTGAAAAACAATCCATGTTCAAATAAATTGAAAAAAACAAACGCACAACATATGAAAAGGATTTAGGTTAGGTTTTATCTTTATGGTCAACAAAGAGAAATCATGAGAGAGACTATTAGATCCTTTAAAACAAGCTCCCTTTTCTCTGACATTTTAAAGCTTTTTATATAGAAAGTACTTACTCCACAGGAGTTTCTGATTTAGGTGGTACTTCTATTACAGCATTGCTGGTAACTTCGGATTCTTTGTCTGGAAGGGACGAAGCTACAGACGGGGTTTGTTCTTCAGAGTCCGTAAAAGTATTTTCACTGTCTAAGGCCAGTGTTGTAGGGGCTGAAAGTGCAATTTCTGGTTCAACTGTCAAAGGAGTTGGTGTAGAATTTACCTCTGGGGCTGGGGCAGCAGTGGCTGGAACTGGGGTTGCGTCTTCATTCACAGGTGCAGATCTGCAATGGAATAAACCAGCCATTTTAAAAGTACAAGAGTAATACTCACAACACAGAATAGCACCAAATATATAAAACACAATTTCCACATCTAATTGTATCCTACTTTTTGATCTCATGTAGTGAAAAGTTTCTGCTAAATTTATAGTTAGTATTTGACTGGGTGTTCACGCAAATCCCCAGAGAATCTAAACATATTGCAATCTTCTAACTCAGTGTTTCTCAACCTTTTTATTGCTGTGAACCTTTAGTACAATTCCCTGTGATTTGGTGACCCCCGTTCATTAATTATTATTATTGGACGACACCATTCAAACCCTTTATTTCTGATGGTCTTAGGCGACCCCTAGCAAATAGTCATTCGACCCCCAATGGGGTCCCGACCCACAGGTTGAGAACCGCTGTTCTAACTAAAGCAATAATATTTTTAACACACACACACAAAAAAAAAAAAAAAATTAATAAAATTCCCATTTATATTGGCATGGTAGTTCAAATTCACCACTTTTATAAATATCTTTTAAAATAAATTCGTGAATTTTATTGCTTTGTAGGTTCTTATTTTTACTGATAACAGCCATGTTGTGAAACAGACCTCATCCAGCCCCATTGATTTCTATGACGCTTTACATAAAGTGTGCCCTAAAGCCTAATTTCTACAAGATAAATACCATATTTTTTGCTCCATAAGACGCACCTATGGTTTTGAGGAGGAAAAGAAGAAAAAAAAATATTCTGAACCAAATTTCTTCCCTGCCTGCCTCCCCCAAACACTGCCCAGGAAGAAGGCAAGTACTCAAGTTTTCTTCAGCTGCTGCGGGTGTGTGTGTTTGTGTGCGTCATCCCGCAGCAGCTTATGGAGTGAATGTTCCTTTTCTTAAGACACTGGGGCATTTCCCTCCCACTTTTGGAGGGGGAACAAAAAAAGTGCGTTTTACGGAGTGAAAAATACAGCATCTTACTTTCTATACACAATTTAGACTTTTGAAAGTATACATTGTATATAATAAATATAAATGCATTTGACACATTTTCAAATTTTTGGTGTTCCTGTTTTAAATGAGCAATACAGTCTCCAACAATTTCTGCTTATTTAACTCACTGTTAAATATATGATACGATTTTTGCAATATAAATTTTGCCTGTGGAGTTTAAATCAGACATTTTCTGACAGAAGCCCTTCTCTCTCCTACTTCCTATTAAACTGATCAGTTTGGAATCACAGGTCAGTGACTTGACCTACAGAGAACTCTAAAAAATCAACTAGAAAAAAAAAAAGCAGGCGGGCCCCCAGCTCTGAAATCACACACCCGAGTTTGATTAGTTACTGAATTCAAGTCTCAGTTAATTCACTGAATTAAGATTGCAAGATAAAATACTATAGAGAACGTGGATGAGATAGATGGCTAGAAATTAAAATGATGGAAATTTGTTAATATATAGAGAAAACACATTTATAATAGTGTTAAATAGGCAAATAACTTGTTGGGGGAATAACTAAATACTGCACTCCCTTCCACTACAGTATTTTAAAATAACCAAATTTTCTTTTCAGACATGTAGCTAAAATATCAACTAGTAATTGTTTAACAAAGACATACCTGTTCTCTTCAGCTTTGATCAAAACTGTAAGCAACAGAAAACAAAATGTCATTAACACAAAGTCAGAAAATGCAAGTGACAGAGATGCAGAACATTTACTGAACAGTTTTTTGTTTTTTAAGCAAGATAAATTCTTAAAGGAGCTTAGAATTTCCACAAGAGGTTTTTCAACCTCCATTTGTATTCGAAACATGACAGTAATACTGTTTTTTAAACATTTTAAAATAACTTCCATGAATTCAATTTCAGGATCACTCTGCTTATTTCTGTGTGGTTAGACTAGTAACAGACACAACTACTAGCCAATCTGAATTTCTCCTGGTTCAGACTGAAGTTTGGACCGGCCAAAAGTAATGTCAATCAATGGATCAACAGGCTACATGGAGAAAAAGCAAATTAGATAGGCATCAGATGTTTCAGAAATTAAAAAAAAAAAATAAAAAAATCTCAGTTTCTTTTCTACCCCCACGACCGAATCAGAGGGGTGGGGCTAAAGAAAAGACTGACATTGTAGCTCCTCCAATTAGATCCCTTAAATCACAACTGCAAATATTTTCCAAAATATTTACCTTCCAAATCTTCTAGCTCTTTTGGTTTGGTCCACCGAGACTCCTTTGTCTGAGAATTGTAGTAATATGGTTTCCCAGAGTCAGATTTGAACTCCTTCCAAGGGCATTTGGATAGCAATTGCTTTAGGAGGGGAATTAGAAATTGGACATTGAAATAATCGTTTGATACAGAATACCTTTTATATAATCTTCAACTGAAAAATTAAATCACACTGGACAAGAATTTATGAATGTAATGAATACAGCGCTGTGTAACCTCGTGGCGCTTAAGAAATAAAAATATACAAAAAGAGGTTTTCTAACAGAAAGCTAAGAAAAAAAAAACATAATTCTATACTATTACTTCAAGAAAAACTTTTCTATAATATAATTCCACTTAGATTCTAAGCTCTATGGGGCAGGGACTGCCATCCTCTTGTGTCAATCATGACTAGGCACTTAGAGTTTTTATGCTTGTAATTTACTCACTTGTATTGTGTAATGTACTTTTCCCATGTTTGTCTTATATTTGTATTGCTGAATTGTACAGCGCTGCGTAAATTTGTGGCACTTTATATATGTAGGCGTATAATTTTATTTATAACGTGGCCAATTGCCATAGGTTCAAGCAAGTTAACTATATTACTCTGGCCCTCTAACATCATTCCAGTTTCTCCTGTGGCCCCAGGGGAAAACTGCCCACCCCTGCTCTACTGCATTTAAAGGACTAGGACCCAACGAAGGGGCAAAGATACATCCTTAAACAAGCCAAAATCATTAGCCTTACAAAAGGCTTATTCTCGCTCACACAGGTGAGATGGAAACCAAACACAGATGAACATTCTATTCTAGACAACAGAAACCTTAAACTTAACCAGTTACTTATATGGTCAGCATAGAAATCCAAATTGGTGTCTGCCCTGTTTCACTTTGGCAGGCGCTGCCTATGAAACACACAGCAATAAAAATGATTTACCTCTGTAGCAGTCTTTAGTTCATCTGGTTTTTCCCATGTAGACTGCTTTGTTTCAATGTTATAAAAATATGTCCTTCCGTCTGGTGATTTATGCTCTGTCCACTGTGATTTCTGCAAGACAAACACACAAGTGTTCAGAATAGGAATGAAAGTACTCGGAAAAGAGAAATATAATTGAAGTCACACTTACTGGTTTGCCTTCTTCATTTACTGTGCTGTTTACCGTTGCAGCTTGCTGTGCTGCAACTATAGGATGTACAGCCTAAAAAGGCAAAATACACAAAACCACATGATGTTTCTGGCAAATAATAATAATAAAAAATAAAAAAAAACACACCTTCATAAAATGTAGGGAGGACATGAAAGTATGATTTAAGAGATTTAGGGGCTTATAACCTTGGGCTAAACACTTTGTACTGACTACTTGTCATAGAACAGAGGTAGAACACAGGCATTTCTAAAGAAGGAACAGGGGCCTTTTTTTCTTTCTAGCCATATATTTCTACTGGCAAAACAGGACTACAAAGATAAAAGTAAGGGTTTGAAACTAACTCAGATTCTATCAAGCATGCACTGGCTGCCAGCCAAGGGAGCTGCCTGTAAATACAGGAGGTAACCGCAGAAAAACTAAACACTGAATTAACAAAGTATATTTAGGGATAAACAAAAAAAAAGTAGGCTACTGTCCCTTTTAAAAAGGCACTATTGGTGCTATTTCTGCGCTCCTCTTTTAGGTTCTTTTTGTTCTCCTGCTTGAAGGAACTGCAATACATTGTCTATATGGGACTCTATGGATACTAGCATTTTATTTATATAATATAGTTTGTTTAACACGTATTTATCATATTTTGCACTTTAGTTTAGCGCCACTTTCAGTGTATATAAAAAGAAAACAAATCAAAACACACACCACATAAATTATAAAAATCAATGAATTAGAAATAATTGTGGGTTTTCACAGTATGAAAATCAGTTTACTACCTACCGGGACAACAGGAGGTGGCACTGGAAGAGAAAAAAAAAAAAATGGTTGGAAATCTACTAATGTCCAAAAGTTAATAAAGATTGTGTATACTGACCAAGACATTGTTTTGTTAGCGTGCAGGTGTCTTATTTCAAATCTGATGAAAAGTGAAAGGACAGGGCTTGTTTCAGCAAATACTAGAGAAAGAAAGTGATATGCTACCAAACACCCATAAAGAATCCTACAGAATGCAAACTTTAGAGCTGTCTAGTTGTGGCAGCATGAAAAATGGATCTGATTGAACTAGATAATGAAAGCAATGAGTAAGACTGAACTGATCATTAGAACACACTTAACTTCCTACAAAGATTATACAATAAAGTACTCTGGAAAGAGGATAA
Source organism: Pipa carvalhoi (assembly GCA_021901965.1). Classification (NCBI taxonomy): domain Eukaryota; kingdom Metazoa; phylum Chordata; class Amphibia; order Anura; family Pipidae; genus Pipa; species Pipa carvalhoi. The sequence goes on along the minus strand of JAKJJM010014609.1, from coordinate 3,436 downwards.
GGGAGGAGAGGAATAAAGCTTCTCTAGTGAAAGGTATCTAATGGAAGTCATGCCAGTTAAGAGAAGGATATCCTTTCTACCGGACTCTCATGCTTGCATTTCTTAATACAAATACAACAGACATCTCACTTGCTACAGTGCGCCTCTTAACTTGACATAAAAGGTTTATATGTTTGTGAAACACAAACAAGCAACGTGGCGCTCTCTAAAAATAACAGGAAAGTCCTATAAAAAAAAAAAATAAAAAATAGTATAGAATGCGCTTAAGACCACAAAAAGGCTGACTGTCTCTACAGCCTTGTAGAAACACACAACGTAGAACTTCAAAATGAAGCCTCTAAGAAATGGAAGCGCAAATATAATATGATGATATCCTTGAATATAACACTGTATGGACTCAAAGAAAAAGCAATACAATAGTGCAACCCAGTTTAAATAGCAAGGGCTTTAATATGAAGATCGGTACTCACAATACAAGTGCATTCAAAAGGCATCAGAAAAATTATTTGTATCTCAAGTAGCTCAACGAGTTTCACCGGGTGTCAGTTCCCAGCTTCCTCAGGAGAAAACGTCAGCATTGGGTAAGTGTTTGTGATCCGATCCTATATAAAGCATACCATTGGGTGAACGCTACGGTCATTTGTGATCGCGTGACAAATGACATAGCCGCTACCCGGAAATTAGCCGGAACGCAGATGCGATGGTAACTGCGCATGTGCATCTTTGAGTCCATACAGCGTTATATTCAAGGATTTTAAGGGACATCGCTGGGACATACTATTGATTTTAAAGGCGTACTTACCAGGATTTTCTGGTGAGTGTATCCCCTTAGGGGGACTCACAGCACTTTATTCCCTACGTTAGTTGAGTGGCACATCTTAGTCACAAAAGACTTTACTGAAGAAAATTGGCACCACTGATCACGGGACATTGTTTTTATCACTAGCAATCACGTGCTAGATTAGGATTTAAAATATTGAAAAATATATTGTAAGTGAATACGTGAATGTTTTAACACTGCTTGATATTTCACTGATGCACTTTTCACATTGAATTTGATTCATTCATCTACTTTCATATTAGTGTATATTCTTTTGGAGTGTTTTGTGTATGCGCTACTTACATTTATATTGGAATTTGAGACTACTTGTTTTATATATGGTTATTTATCTATATTTATTGAGCACTTTCTTCATCATATTATATTTGCGCTTCTTTTTCTTAGAGGCTTCATTTTGATGTTCTACGTTGTGCGTTTCTTAACTGGACATAGTCTGTGCATGCTCAATGATCATGCTTAGGCGGACCCTTTGTTATGCTTTTAATACATACCAAGTGGGGGCTCCATGCTGTTCACACCAGCCTAGTAACAACAAAAATCAAATGAGAACTATTTTAAACTCGAAGTGAAGAGCAAACATCAGTGTATGCATTGCACAAAAACATTCAGCCAACATATACTACAATAGAGCACAAAATCCAACTGAAAGTCTAAGACCAGTTATCGCACACCAATATCAGATAAGTTCCATACTACAGATACACTGGTTAATAATGTTATCTAAGATGGCTACACAACACAGAATTAAATATGCAGTTTGATATGCTAATGAAAGATCAGTTATACAAGGAAAACAGACTATGGGCACAACAGTTAAGAAATATTCACTCATAAGTTCTAATATAAACATCTTAAGGTTTGTAACTAACCTGGAAAACAAGAACTGCTAAAGAGTTCAGTAACCATTACAAATATCGGATGAAGGTTTGCTGTATTTTGAAAATGTTATAACAGAATGAACCCTATGCTGCCATGTCACAATCTAGTTTTACATCAGCTTCTTACCAAAACTCCCTATGAGGGTAACTAATGCCCTTCATAAAAAAGTTCACTCAAACCTTCTATATAACCTAGCTCTGGACTGCAGACTCACATTGATATGTTTTAGCATTCCCTGTAGTTCTGTTTATAAAGAGAGATGTTGAAAAAAAGCAGAAGTTAAAACATTCAGTATTTATCACTTTGTCTTGTTTTTGAACTACTTGCCCTTCTTTTGATTTCAAATCCTGAATTTGCAGAACAGTGCATGAATTTTCAGCACAACTTACATGGAATTAATGGATAAAGATATGGTGCCCAAATCACTAGAAGGATATTTAAATACTAATGCAAGGACAGTCATTGTGTTATATTATAGTAACAAAATACTAACTTGTAAAGGTGGTTGCAGGCCTGGCGTAACAGGAGGGGCCATCATCATTCCAGAAATAAGAGGAGGAATCATTGAAGGCAACTGTATCACAAAAGAAAAAAAAAGGCATAAGGTACTTTTCTTAAACATAGAACCCACTTTATACACATCTCACACTCTCATTGTGTTCTCACAGCACGGTAAAGCCAAGCTATTGGTGATCCACAATAGCAAAGAAATTATAAAAAGAGCCCTTAATAGGGCTACATTTTAGTTCAACAGCCTTAGCTGCCACTAAATAATGATTGTCCAAAAAAAATAAAAAATAAAAAAAATAAAATTACCTGTCCCATTTGATGTCCACCCATTGGTCCCAATAAAGGAGGGATCATCCCATGTGGTCCTACAGGTGCCCTTGGACCTAAACCAGCAAGCCCCACTGCTGAGAAATGAGGGACTGGATTCATCTGAGAGGAGATAAAGAGATCAAAACAAAGCAACGAAACTGGGTTGCCACTAGAGGGTTAACACCATGTTAATATTAAAATTCCTTTAACACCTAACAAGCTGTTAATGATTTTCTAAATCATCATACAGTGTAAAATTCTATGAAATGTTGAGAGTCTTTGGTAGCATTTTACTTACAAACTGTCCTCTCATCATGCGAGGGCCATTAGGAAATAGTGGTGGCTGACTTGGTCCATTGGTACCATCACTAGATGACTGGAAAAAAAAATTATTATTAAAGTGCACCTATCACCTCCAAACAACATTAGTTTATAAAATAGAGACAGTCTATAGGAACGTTTTTGTAGTACACTTCCATAAAAAAAAAAAAGTACCTTTCTCTGTCTTTTTTAGCCCCTCTCTCTGCCTGTCAGCTCGACACTGCAGGTTGTGTCAGATAGAAAGCTGTAGGAGCAGTAGGAGGAGGCGTGGCTTACTTGATTGACAAGTAAGCCCTCCTACCAGCCTTCCTGTGTCACACTCCTGCCAGCCTGCCTGTGTCAGCCTGAATGTGTGCAGAGTCAGTTTGAGCAGAGGTACTCGCGAGAGTTACACAAACCATGAACAAATTTAGTCTCACTTTATTACATATAAAAAGAAAGAAAAAAACCAGGGCTGTGGAGTCGGAGTCGTAGTTAGTTTTGGTTGGAGTCGGTAGAAATGTACCGACTCCGACTCCAGCTTTAAAATAAAGTATTAATATTTCATAATTGAATTTTCATATGAATTTTATAAAT
>JAKJJM010014597.1:0-16370 GCA_021901965.1 Pipa carvalhoi | reverse complement strand
GGGGTCATTCCGGTAGCTCCGAATTTTCTGTCCCGAATTCACTTATAGCGAACTCCCATTATAAAGTCGCGACTGCGACAATTCTTCCATTATAAAATCGCGACAGCGACAATTTTTTTAGGCGCAGTCGCGACTTTATAATGGGAGTTCACTATAAGTGAATTCGGGACAGAAAATTCGGAGCTACCGGAATGACCCCCTGTATCAATGACCCAGGATGAACCACAAAAATGGTTTGCTCTCCCAAAAAACTTCCATTACAGCTCAGCGAATAAGGCATCATAACCACTATTGTCAAATGAATTATCTGACCTATCGCATTGGCACTTGGGAGGCACCCAGTAAGTGTACAAAGATTGTCACAATATTTATTTATTAGTTTTCCTTTTTGTGCATGTTTTCCTTCAAACTGACACAAAATCCCAGACTGTACAGTAGGAAACTGGACCATACTCTATTTAAAAGGTAATGTTCACATGTGCACTATTGGAAGAAACATTCATGTTCATATGAGGCAGGCTAATAAGCTTTCTATTACAGTCAGTTTAACAGCATTTCCGTACTGTCATTTTTTTTCATGCACAGATGCCTCACAGGGAAGTGCAAGCTGGCTACATATCCATAATACTAAAGGTATCTTGCAATGTCCCTGCAAGATACCTTTAGATTTAGAAGCTAGAAACAACCTTGCATCAACGTGTATGTTACAAAGTGGCTATTCGCTGTGCACATTTTGTATTAATGATATCCTATATTCCACCAAGTGCCTAGCATTAAATAGGTAATTTGCAGTGATTGTTTTAACGCTGTGCTTCAGTTTCATTAACTCACAGCGACCTCTCTGTATTTTGTGTCCAATTAAACTTTCACTGGACCTGTACAATCACTGATCCGTACAGTCAAAACATAGGTAAATCTATGTCCATAAAATTGAAAGTTCCATATATCTCAGGTTCTTAGTACATGTGGATGATCAACACAAACATCCCAATAAAAGTCAAACAGAAGAGGCATCAGAGAGAGTCGGTCCTTCTCCTAGCGAACACTGCAGACATGCTCTTTACAATGCCCCTTATTCCTGTCCCTTTTTTTGCAACCAGCTTTGATTCCTTAATTTTGTCCACTAAACCATGGAAAACCATAAGGACACCATGATATGCCTCAGCTGCTGACACTTCATAAAAGTCACAGTCCATAGACAAAGCTAGAAGCCTTCCTTCTTCACTGGACACAGTTCGCAAGTGATGCAGATCTCGCTTGTTTCCCACAATTACAATGGGGATTTTTTCACCTCCTAAACAGTCTTTTGCTGCCTTGATGACCTGTATTGTTTGGCAGATAATGTTAAAACTGGCTCTGTCACAGATGCTATACACAAGGACAAAGCCATCAGCCCACTGGATACGTTTCTCCTCCTCTGCACAGGTCTCTTCAGTTGGGTCCTTGGAAGAAAAATAACAAAAATATAAATGAAAGATTTCCCTTTATAAAATTAAGAATACATAAATTTAAATGTTATTATTGCACCACATATCATTACTAGTGTATTCCAATGATTTAGAGTTATTAATACCAAATAACTTCTGGAATTAAACAGTAAGTCTTATACTCAGTCCTTTACTCATTGTGTTTGTGTCTATTGCTTGTGAATGAATTGGATGATCATTGTGGCATACAGGAGGGTGTTGGACAGCCGTTTTGATCAATCAAAGTCTAAACTGAACAGAATTGACTCATTTAACCTTTGCATGTACATCAGGTGGTTGAATCAATTTACAGAAAATATGCAGTCAAACACAGCTGGTTGCTTCTTGTTAGAGGACAATTTACAAAAGATTTGTTCATTTAACTCCCATGGTGCTCCGCTTTTCCATTACAGGGTTCCTCACTGAGTTTTTCCACAGGTGACATGTTCAATAGAAATCTCTTGTATAGCACCTGGCTGTGTGTTTTTCCATCAAAAAGCCTGTATTAAGTTACAGCATACAAAGTGTACATTAAAGTTTAGCTAACTAAATATAGGCAAACAGAGAATATAACTTAGAAGAATGTGCTTGGTTACACATTCATCAGAAAAGAAAACATATTGACATATTTAAAACCTCTCAGGCCTGCATATACTATTGTCTACAAGAATGACACCAGAATCCCTCACACTTTCTCTTAATCTGCAGCTGGGAAAGCTTACTTTGCAACAATTTATTCAACATTGACATTTATTGCCTATGCACCCTTCGTTGGGTATATTTGCAATTGCCACAGGTCAGTAAAAACAAGTTTCATCATTGTTTCTAATGGGAAAGCAAAGGTTCTGTTTTAGCAAAATGCTTCATTCTCCACATGGAACAATTATTACTTTCTTGATAGTGATATTGCTAAAAAAAAAAAAAAAAAAAAAAAAAAGATCTATCTTTGCCTTATCTGTTAAAAAAATCTCTGTTACAATTGGAATAACCAGTTACTGAATATGTTCTAATATTGGGGTCATGCTAGAATTTGGATTTTTATGCTTTTACTAAGCATCCTTGCTTTGGGGCCTAGGATATTTGTAATTCCTACAGGTCAGTAAATACAAGTTTTATCATTGTTTATAACAGGGGGAAAAGGGTTCCGTTTAAGCCAAATGCACATGTTCCACATGGAACAATTATTACTTTTTCAAGAGGTGAAAATTCATTAATTATCCCTTAAACCTCACCTTACAGATTTGCAGGGGAAGAAACAGAGACCAGACAAATGCTGTTAACTCCCTCACAGGAAGGCCTAGTTTAGGCAGTGATCAGACAAGTGCCATGCTTATTTTATTTTATTTAAGACCTATTTATAAACAGATGAGCCAAACTCATCTTACCTATTCTTGTCCTTCATATGTATAGCCTGATTATATGCAGATCCAACAAACAGCCATATTATACTTCCATTTTCCCCACTGAAATATAATTCTAATTCTACAGTAGGTAGTGTTGTTAATGTACTGTAATCACTGGAGAGCCTAAGCAATTCAGTTTAAAGAGATATCACCAAGAGAAAGTTTTGTCTGTGCCTTTTAACAATGCATCCTATTTATTAAAGTAGATTAACAAGTGCTACGTACACTTGCTCTTTTCGGCGAAACACACAGGAACTGCAAGAGGAGAGGACTGCAGAGGCTGTCAAAATCAGAAGAGATTGGGATCATAGATGAGAGCAGATGCCGCGCTGGAGCCTAATAGTGTAATCGGTGAGTACCTCTCCCATCTCCGACTGAATCACCCCTAGACATAACAAGCCTATAGTGCTCCTTAAGGCAAAGTTCACACAGGGAGAATTTTCTCCTGCAAAAAAACGCCGGTGCATTCACACTGAATTTTCCTACTTTTTTTTTTTTAAATAGCATTTGAAGCAGTACTTCCATATAAAACACCTCACTATCTCAGCACTTTTCTTTCATGTGTGACCACTGTTGTTCAATTCCTGTTGCTAATGATCCTGTTGCACTTTTCGTTTTGCATTTTACGCAGTTGAAAAATCACAGCAAGAAGTGTCCTAGCATATATTCCTCTCTAGGAAATGCTAGTGAGTCACTCCACAGCCAATAGTCATTTCTTTCAATGTGCTTTTGTGACTGCATATTTTCAGTGTATTTTCATCACAAAAAAACTCAGAGCAAAATTCATTTGTGTGAGCCCAGCCTTAAGGCTGGGGCCACGAGTGCCTGGTGAATTTTTTGGCATCTTTCCTCAGAAAAATAAACCCATATAAATTTATGTAAATCATGGGTGTAACAGACTTTTTCATGACAAGATGGGCCAAAAATACAAAAATTCTTCTGGCAGTGTTTTATAGTGTTATTCACAGGATGATTGGCTATTGTACAATCATGATTTAAAGGCCAAGTAAAAAAAAAACAAAAAAAAAACAATTTCCCATCTGGATTGCAGTTATTAATATACAGCATTTTTAAAAATGTTGTCTTTGAAGCTGAATTCATGAATTATATTGCTTTCTATCTTTCCTTATCTTTACATTTAGCAGACATTGGCCTTGATTGACAAAAAGAAAAAAAAACAACATTTATTTCTCATTTAATTTTTATTTATATATTATTTTATTTTTGTCTTCTTCTTTTCTTCTGTTTGTTGTATTCTGTTGTTGTAGCAGGTAAATTTAAAATAAGATTAAAAATGTTAAAAGTGTATAAGCTGTGTTACGTTTTGTGGCTCCAGACTATATTTCTTTAGTGGAAGAGGGGGAAAAATGGCCCTTTTGATAGTAAAGGTTGCCGACCCCTATGTTAGACAGACTTCACCCAGTCCAATTGTTTACCATGGTGCTTTAGATAATACATATTCAGGAAGTGTGCCCTAAGGCCCTATATTTAAAGCTAAATATGTTACTTTTTAGACATAATCTAGAATTGTTGGAAGTGTAGATTCACTATATACTATTAATTCATTTGGAGGAATTTTCAGTTTTTGGTGTTACTCTTCTATTTAATAATTTCTTTGCAACTTTTTCTCAGCACCTAGTCTGTGGAAACACAAAAAAAAACTTGCCAGGTGTGAAAACACTAGTGAGGCTCCAGCTTTACCACAACTAATGTTGCAGTTGGAATTCTTCAAAGTCCCTTCAGGTTACAGCATCAGCACAAGTTTGTACTTACGTGCATGAATCCTTCATAGATTTTTTCAACAATAACAATACAATACTAAATTGCAGTCCGTTACAAACAAAACATGATCGGTATGTTACACAAAACAGAACTTAAAATTGGTATATAAACAGTTTCATATGTTATAAGACTTACCTTTGAATAAGGAAAATCCCAGATATTAAACAGTACTTCCTTTCCATCCACAGAGATATTGTGACTATATATAGATTCTGTAAAAAATACAAATGCCTGGGTTATGTAATTATTCAGCTATACAGTGTGTACAGGAAGCTAGTGTTAAAATACATTCAGCTGGGAAAATTTCTATCCATCAATATCCCACATCTGCTTCTGTTCATATTAATGGCCTGAATTCATTCCATTGAAAAATGTTAGTTCCAAATCAAACCTTAGACAAATTAGGTTATCCACTGCTTTCTAACTCAGTTATGCAGGCTACTGAAATGTGAGGTACATCTAAAAATAGAAATATTATGACATCATTCATGGGGAACAACAGATACAATCAGCTCAGTGGTAATAATATTACTCATATTTCCCAGAGAATAACAAAGTATGTATGTATGTGTGTATATTTTTATTTATAAAGCGCTACAGGGTTACACTGCGCTATACAATCCAACAATATAATTATAATACAGACATGGGAAAAGTGCTTAACAAAGAACAAGTGAAGTAAATTACAAGCATATAATCAAGAAAATACATCACTCGAAGTGCCAGGCCATGATTGAAACAAGAGGATGGAGGACCCTGCCCCGTAGAGCTTACAATCTAAATGAAAAAAATAAAGTAAAAAATACGTATCTGTGGGAGACCTATAATAAGCTCCACCATTTCTCTAAAACAATAACAAATTTTTATCATCAAAAGACTCTTATAAACCTTAGGAAACAGACAAATAGCATGTGCTTTCAAAAAGAAATAATTATTTGGCTTTTTTTACCAACGACAAAAGTGGTGTTCTTCTTCTTCAGCACAACTCATGTTTGCTAGGTAACCTCATGCTACCTGGTCTCCAGCTAATCCCCACTGCCTGCCATCAACTGTGATGTTAACAGCGGGAAATTCAAATGCTGAGAGTTATAGAAGCATAGCACTTCCTGGAGTGTCTAGAACAATCCATATTGTCTTGTTTGAGCTGGGGTCACCTCCAATCTGGCAACACTCTTAGTCACTGGGTGTATCAAGTGATGATGTGCAACATGATATCATCATCACACTGGGCACCCCCAGGGTCTGCACTCACCTATGCTCTCTGCTGTTCTTATGGATTCCACTATTGAAGACCAGGGGGCTTCTTAGACCCCGTGCTTTGGTGTTAACTGGCACCAACCCCGCTGTGGCAAGAGGATCCATATTCTCCAGTTTCAACTTCCTTTCTCAGTGCTCCTTAGTACTTTCAGAGGTGTAACAGGATCCAGGTGCACTATAACCCCTTCAGTGGTGTCCTGGTCCTGTTTTACCCCGTTTCCCATGACAACCAAGCAAAATGCTATGTACAATGATGGAGTAGTAATCCAGTAAACTGGGAAATCTAAATAATTGTGGGGACTGCTATTTACAGTAGAACTAAAGTCAAACCCTGACAAGGACTGCTGCATCTTAAATGTAATAGTTATACTTAATTTTAAATCTCCAGTCAAAATTAGGAGGCTCTTGGCAGAAGTACTGGTTCCTCTTTGCCATAGTAATTGCTGCCTTTCTGACAGCTTCTGTGTCAACTCCAAATGAGTATTGGTGGTTCATATATGTGCAGGATCCATGTTAAATTCAAACAGCGCTTGTGCGCACCAGGGGCGGAATCCAGCAGTTCTCACTGGGTGCGAGAAGGATCCGTAACTTCTGAAAAGAAATTCCTTGTTCTGCAGGAGAATTTTTTAACTCCTACATTTAAGCTAAAAAAGCCCATGTCATGGCTTGACTAAGTTTTCCTTTCAAAAAAGAAGAAAAACAGTTCAATGTTGAATTCAAAGAAGGAAGTGACAAGTACTAATGTAGAGTAGTAATGCTGTATATTTTTATAATGCAGTTGTTGGGTTTATAGGGTACCTTAGGCATGAGACTGGCTGGCATCCTAAATGCCAGCCATCATATGCAGAGTTACATTAGCCTAAAAGGAAGGTGGAGGAAATTTTTGTAGAAATTATTTATGTTGTTTGAGAGTACTTGTAAAGGTGGCTTTAAACAAAATGGAAAATGAATTTGAGAAGGACCTCAAAAGTGTATGAGGATCTAGTCTGAACCAAAGGAGTTGTTACTCATATCACTGCCTGCTTCTCAATCAATCCATCTTTACTCCACAGTCAGAACCCCAATGATTAAATAAACAAAGCCTTTTTATTAAGTTTATATCATACAAGGTAATTAGCATAACCCCATCATAAATGGACAGAAATTAAGGCTATGCTTTGTTTTGAGAAAAACACTCCTGAAAACTTTTTTTTCAGGAACTAACCAGACCACTATCCTGTTCTTCAAAGAAATGTGCACCAAAACCTTTGACTTTATTGACATTTATGGGTATTGTCACTATTCAGTTTGCAATGTCAATTTTACCAGTCTAGTGTGGTGAACAATTTTCAGTAGAATTACAATAAAAAAAATTCTCAGGGTAAATCCAACCTCTGGTTCATAATTAGGGTTAATAATTATCTGTTTAATCTTACCCCAAAAAATCCCACTCTCCATTATCTCAAATTTGAAAAAAATAACCACATACCTGGAAAAAGCAGACCTGACTCCTGAAAGATATTTGTCCTTTATCTAAACCTGTATACAACTAAAGCTTCCATTCACAAGGAAAGCACTCAACACCATGTATTGACTTGTTTTGTTCTTTCGTGCCTGGGTTTCAGTTGCGCAGCACAATTAAGTTGTTGCTAAGTAAATGCAGCATAATAGAGGGATTAGAAGAATCATTACTGCTAGCTAAACTAATGTTAATGCTTATACATTTTATATGGAATCCATTGACTTCACTCTGCTATTAAAATATTAATTATACAGTGATTTATATGTGTTTGTGGATATGTGCTTGTGTATAGCTTGCAGGGCAGGTTACAAGTACCTCTCCAATAAAGAATAATGATGCACTAAGATTTCCTCAAAAAAGTGAAGACTAATTAATGCAAAACAGGCTTACAGCATTACAGCAATACTAACCAAGTTCCCCGTACTCTCCAATGAATCGCCTTGTCAGAAATCGGACGGTTAATGCTGGAAAAGAACATAATAAACATTATCAATAAATTATAAAAGATGAAAAAGAAGAAAGAACCAAGAGCATGTCCTTTCTTAGTTAATGTGTTGACAATCACCCATGTCTGTACTATAATTGTATTGTTAAACTGTTCAGTGCTACATAACCTAGGGACTCTTTATAAATATAAATACAGACATACATTCTAAGTCAGTCTGCATTGTTCAGATACTATAAAGGTAGTAATAATAATATAATAATTAACATTTATACTTGGAGTTACCAGCCCTTAAAAAAAAAGAATTTTACTGACAGTTCAAAGCTACTGACAACCCATATTTTTGAATTTACACAGTAATAGGACACATGAAGATGTCAGATGTTTACTGATGGTTGTAAACCCAGGATCTGGTGTATCCAAATCATAGCCACTGTAGTCATGCAAAGACATATATTAATCCAGATTTGATTCCCACATTTAAACTTCCAATATTAAAGATATACACACAAAGTACAGCCTTCCAGAAGCTTTGTTTATATTTGCAAATAAAAGAACACTTTGAATAATTGAAGCAGTCATAGCAGTTATCAGTGGAAAATTGTTTGAAACAGAACTACGGTTTATCAGAAATCCATTGAGCTGCTGTAAAAATATAGAACAATTAGTGTAACAATGGAAATTGTATTCTGTTTGTTTGAAGATATGGACCCTTGTTGAAAATTATTTAGAAACAGCTCATTAGATTTTTCAAACAATCAGAATCATTTTACAAGTGTCCCATTAATTACACTTTTTATTACAGCAAGTTGCTGTCATTTTGATAAACATCAGGTGATTAAAAAATATATATATAATCATACTATTAGCTGAATCTGAATAGTCTGGAATTACTTACAAAGTATGACCAGCTGTAATTTATATCTAGTTGGCACAAGCCCCATGAAACATATTAGCATTTTTTGTTGATGCAAGTTGTGAATAAATTGTAACAATTCTTCTTCGTGTACCCAGGCAATTTACAGCAATATTTGATCATATTACCAAGGCAAGCTGGGAGATAGAAATTCATACACATATCATTACATTGAACTATATTTAAAACCTGTCACTCAATAGCAATGGTGACAAGATCGCCACAATTAATATTGTATCCTCACCTGATTTTCCCACCCCGTCTGCACCGAGTACAAGTATATTTGCTTCCATTTTCAGTGCAGTGGGTCCAGTCATGTCTGCTGGACTTGTAGAAAGCTGGTGTTCAGGACTGAGGCTGAGAGATCTCCGCAGAGGGATTTTTAGAACCATTTGCAGATCAGACCTACAGGAGAACTCCCTGGGACCTGCACTGCTCCAGCACAGAAGTCTCACAATGAGCCCACGCACTTTAGCTGCAGTAAAGGCATTTTAGTGGAATGTACCAATCAGCGGCAGGAGAGGGGGGAGTTCCCCCAATCCCAAAGGAAAAACATTAAAGCGCATTTTTTATGCAATTACAGTTGATAGAAATAATTAACACTTGAAATAAATTGTGCGTTTGTGTAAAGTATTTCAAAGGCAAATACTGGAGAAGTATATGTTTTGAGTTTGGTATCCTCCCCACGCGAACCTGTACTGTAAATGAAGGGATCGAGTTAGATGTAGTTTAGTTGTAAGAAGCTTCTCTTGTCCGTACAAATGAAAGTTGGTTCGTCACTTGGAAACATAGTTCAGTTTAGCTCCTTGAGCTATAGCGCTTGGTGTGTTAATTATGTAAAATGACTAAATAGGAAATATTGCACTCCACATTGCAAATTAAGGTGAAGCCAGGGGGTAGTTTGTAAAGTCATATCTACTTATTCCAGTGTATTCTGCAAACGTTTATGTTACGATTTCTAATTCTGTCAAAACAAAATTAAACTATACCAAGATATACACGATGAACCCTTAGGGCAAGGATACACACAATGATTCATACACCATCCCCATATTACTCAGCACTTTACATAGATACAGGGCCTTCTTCATTAAAGTGAAAATTCAATTTTCCAACTGAATTTGCATCACTTCAGGTTGCTACGCTCCAATAGTCCCAAATTCATTACTACTTATTCACTAATCACTCGAATTCCCTTAGTTAAGAAGTAAACAGGTTGGATGCTAGGTCATGAGTAGTGCAGCACAGTCAGTTCAACAGTAGTAGGATGCAAATTCCACCAGTGAAAGGCAGTGACATCATCCCCACTAACTTTATTAAATAGATAATACATCCCTTTCTATGTCACCCTATCCCTAGTTTATGTTGTCACTTGGTCACTGTCTTTGTCACTTTTGAATAACTAGTTGCGTTACCCCACACAGGAGTCCTGCCATCAACCTCTTACTTCACCATCTGAACTGGCAAAGTCAAATTGGCATATTCAACACAATAACACTTGGCAAATTCATTACTTTGCAGACAGACTATGATGCTTGATGTGCACGCGCACATAAAGTGGTGTAAAGAGCTCCATAAGTTTGCAGACATCATAAGCATCTGAATTGGATGCAAATTTGCTGCATCGCAGATATTGCTGCATATTTGAAGATGGGGAAGTAGAAATTATGAATTCGGACCTTTATGCAGTTGTTCAGACTTTCAAAAATAAGTCCCTAATTATTTATTCATCACATACACAGACCAAGGCCATTTTGATTTGGCTCTAATTACCATGCCAGTATGCCACTTGTTTTTTGGAAGTGACCGGAGGAAACCAACAAATATACAGGCCTTAGGGATGGAGGTGCCCTGTGTGAACCCAGTACATGGCTCCCCATTTCACTCTGCTAATGTTGCTAGTGGCTGCAGCAGCTTCCCTCCCCCATAGTTGGCACCCCAAGAAGAGCCCCAGGGTCGGACTGACCCATTAGAAAATCCTCTGGTGACCCCCAATATTGAGGGGCCCAGGAATGGTGCCAAGAAGTATCTCTTAACATTTACAGGTCCCTAGTTATCTTTAATCACTTGGGAATTTTGTAATGTCTTGCAATACTGATATTTTATTTTGATAGTTATGCTGTGTATGACAACTTTTGCTAGTAGGCTATGGGCTTTTGAAATCAACTTCTATGGTGTACTAAGATGCTTTAGTCCAACACTGGCTGGCCCGGTAACAAAAATATTACTCTATTCTTTGTTTGACAATACTAGTGAAATCCCATAGCTTGTAATGTCTCAATTTGTTAAAAGGTGTCTTAAGTCTCCCACAAAGAAAAGTTCAAATTTTTCTTTATGAAAGAAAGCTTTTTCTAATGCATTGGAAGCTATTCTGTTTAATACAGTAAATAAAAAGCTCTACTTGGCTGCGTGCCCAATCCTCCCCATTCTGTGCTATGCAGATTGCTATTTTTTAAATCAATATTGATCTAGTGCTTTATCATGTTATAACATTTATAAAGTGTGCTACACAGAACAGCATAGGGAGGATCAGGCAAGCAGCCAGAGAGGGTTTTTCTGTTTGTTTAAATATAAAACAGAAGTGCTTCAAAATATTAATGATAATGCAGACAGGGGCCCAGCAGATGGCCCCTGAGCAATATAAGCTTTAGGACCCGTCCCCTTCAGTTACCCAATGGTTAACCTGCACAACCCCATTCCCTGTGGAATTGGGAAGGGTCCAGCTCACCCAAATTCAATTCAGAATCAATCTAAAGTGAGGGTTTGGCTTAAATATCTGACTAGCAGTAGACAAAATGTAATATGGATTTAGACAATGAAGCATTGCTGTTCAAAAGCCAACCAAATAACAATGCCAGTGTCAGTTGGATAATTTGACACAGAAGATGTTGGACACTACTGTACAGAGTTGTTTTTGTTTCACAAGTAAACAACACAGCTCTGTAGTAAGGTGAGAGTACACTCAAAAGTCATAGAAAATATGGCAACATGAACTAGGAATTGCCTGGCATTGAAAGGGATGCAAACTATATTTGTAATTTAGAGAACCATTATCTGGTGACAAAATGGTCACATTGTCCTTTATTATGCTCATTCATGCCTAATGCCACCAGGTAGAAATAAATATAGGAAAAGATAGTGTTAGTGACATTATCTCCTTTACTGATCCATTTGAAGATAACACTACATCGGTACAATATGGCTATTTTGGTTTAATTGGTGACTCTATGCAATTGCTACTAATAGCTTGACTACACCTGACAATGTGTCAAATATATATTGCGAAGATTTGCTTTATTGCCAAGTGATTACACCACTTAGTGGACAAGCAGAATTGAAATTGTGAACGTATGGCATTGCTGAGAGTTGTGAATTCATGCCATCTGGCAAATTCACTTTCTGATGAATAACACCCAAGGGGCGAAATTTACTAAAGTGTTTTTTGCCTAAAAATGGCCATTTTTCTGACGATTTTTTCATTTTTCTACTAAAACAAGTATTCACCTGGTTGTGGCAAAAAAAAAAAATACTAAAAATAGATTGGGTGAAAACACCTTAGTAAATTTCACCTAGAGTGTCTTCCCTTAGCCCAGTGGTTCTCAACCTTTTTATTGTCGCGACCCCTTTAGTACAGTTCCCTGTGATTTGGTGACCCCCATTCATTAATTATTATTGGGTGACCCCATTCAAACCCTATATTTCCGATGGTCTTAGGTGACCCCTAGCAAATCGTCATTCGACCCCCAATGGGGTCCCGACCCACAGGTTGAGAACCGCTGCCTTAGCATTTGTCAGTCACACAAGTTCAGTCCCTTGAGCTTCCTAGATGGATGTACCTTTCTGTTTAACAAAAAAGAGAAACAAACATGATACAGTATGGGCGAAATTTATAAAATTTGAAAAGGCCGATTTCAGCCTTTTCGAATTTTATTGATGCTGCCATAATGGGTCTGGATCGAAAAATATTGATTGATACATTTCGATCTGTATTTTCCGATCGAAACTTTTTGATTGATATTTTTTTATCTTTTACCACTGGGAAAGTGTCATAGCGCTTATGGCACTTTCCCAGCGGTAACAGATCAAAAAATATCGATCGAAAAGTTTCAATCGGAAAACACGGATCAAAAAGTAATTTTATATATCCCCAATATATAATGTAGTAATAGATCACAAGAATTATTGACATTTCCATAGAAAGCAAAGTACTTTAGTGCAGAATAAAACTCTGCTTTCTTTCTAAAAAATATATAGCACATTTTGTGCTGGAAATGGAATGTTTTTCCTGTTTCTTTGCTCTTACTCAGCAGATCCTGTCAGGATTTATGGATGAGATACAGGCTATCTTAACAAAAGAAGGATTATAGCCTCCAGCAGAGTATGGGTCAATAAAAATACCATAGTTTTCAGTAATGCAGCCAGCACTGGGCACAATGCACTGTAAGAGTTATAGAATCATTCCTGGAATGGAGTCATGGTTGGTAGAACAGTATTCACTTTGCAGCAGCTGAACAGCAAACTGGGCCCCCAACAGGAGGGTACAAGGGGTATAGCTGCAGGGGACCCAGCTAACTTAGAAAACCAGGGGAAGCCAGCCAGCCTGCACATATGTGTGAATCTGGGTACTGACCAATAGAACTGATGGACTACAGGGCACTGAAACTTGGAAGTTTGCTGTGTAACTGGAGTCTGCAGAAACAAAAAATCACTGTCATATTGGGTAGGGGCATAGGTTGTGGGTGTCTTGTGATTATGGTATCCCTGCCAGTGTTGACTGCCTCTGCCACCCTGCTCTTGCCCCCACTGTATGAAAATGTATTAATTGTCAATACACAGTCAGCTATGTTACTCATTAGCCCAAAAGCCGCCTTCTAATTAGAAGCCATTCCACACCTTGGCTAAATATTTTTTCTGTGCTTGTTGGTAATTTGCTAAGAAAGCAAGGCACACACTTAGCTCTCTTTTATACACTGCTGAGTTCTGTTCATGTCATTTGGACTAAATCAGTTCTTTACATTGTTCATAATGTAAATTGCACTCACAAAGTTACATTGTGCAATCCACCTCACACCAAATAAATCTGCATCTTGTTGCAACTTTATTGCAATCTTACTAGTTGGTCCATCACTGGCATTCCTATTTTTCTCTATGCAGTCACACATCTGCATTTTATCAATTTGACCACAAAGTTCTGCAAATGTAAACAAACAAAATAACAAGCAACAAATGTATTTAAATGTAATTTAATTCTACAAAGCCAATTATCAAACATCAAACTAGTTAAAAAGCCAAACTAGCAACAAAGTATATAAAATGCCAAGTAACCAACAACAAAGTATACAAAAAGCCAAATAACCAGCAATAAAGTATATAAAATGCCAAGTAACCAACCATAAAGTATCCAAAACCCAAATAATAAGCAACAAAATATATAAAATGCTGAGGAACCAATAAAGTATCCTAAAATCTAGTCAGAGAGAGAGTGAGAGAGAGAGAGTGAGTGAGTGAGTGAGTGAGTGAGTGAGTGAGTGTTTATACATACACACTCTACCACAGGCAACATAACTGTTCCTGTTAGTGTGCAAATAACTAAATGCTGTATTCATCATGTGAGTCACTAAACTCTGCACTTATCAACATATCGGAACATATTTTTAAAACACTAATAGCAGATGTTCTGTTATCAACATGCTGTTGTACATTACAGTCGTTGCATTTACTTCCAGCTCCAGTGGCCCCTTTAATTTTAGTGAGTGCTTACATAAACACTAACACACTGACAATGTTAATGTATCTAAGGAAACCTGGCAATGAAGCTGCATTACCAATATATCCCATTTTTTATTAATGTAGATACAATTTATCATTTTGGATTAACCAATCAATCTCCGACTATGTTTTCAAAGGCAGGGGGAGTTCTGGAATGGGCATATTGTTAGGAACCTTTCAGAGTGGCATTTTTGGGTGTATGTTTCCGGGCGGACCCTTCATTTCTTTGCACACAGACAGTGGGATCTATTGTGGCTCCCTTAATTGCTGCTGCGGACAGAGTCGCTGTGCGAGTGCCCAGTGATGTGATCGCCTCGTTACTCCCACTTGCCCGGATGTTTGGATATAAGGCTTCGATCGGATTTGTAGGTGTGTGCATGAATGGGGTTGGTTTAAATCGATCTACGTACTTTTCCAATGCAGATCAGGGATGCTGGGAGTTTTCCATTAGTTTAAAGTTCCGACTGATTTTTCAAAACTACAGTTTGCAGCTGCTGAGCTCCAGAGCTGCCGCAATGCTAGGGTGCTGGGACTGTTGGTTCAGCAGCATTTGGGATAGTGATAATGTTTACTTCTAAGGGCTGATTGAAGGGTGAATTCACCTCTTACAGTTTGAGTGGCATCTCCAAAATAGTCACAAATTCACATCTCATTATTGAGTAACTGGCAAATAGTTTTGTCAAACAAGTGGATAGCAGCTATTGCTGATGGATGCATTATGTCATGTAGCCAGTGGGATAGAAGTAGAATGTGGAGCCCTGCTGTCAGCCCCCAATTCGCAACTCTGATGTGGCAAAGTCAAACAGGTCAATTCAGAGCAGTACACCTAGGGGGTCATTCTGTAAAGTCCAAATTTGCCTTGCCGACCGCGACAATTCTTCCATAATAAAATCGCGACCGCGACAAAAAAATTGTCGCGGTTGCGATTTTATAATGGGAGTTCGCGCCTTGTGAATTCGGCAAGGCAAATTCGGACTTTACGGAATGACCCCCTCAGTCACATTTGCTCCTTTAACACACTCCGCCGCTTAGTCAATAGTAGAAGTACCAGTGCTCGTGCACACAAAGTGATACGGAATGCCCTGTAAGATCACCATTATCCTAGTCACCTGAATTAGTTGTGTAATTAGCCACATCACAGAGTTTACTCAATAAGCGAACATGGGGAAGTGGCAAATAGATGTGAATTTAGAGCTTTACTTATTAGTCAATTAGGCCCTTTGGGGGTTATTCTCTAAAGTGAGAATTCGACTGTCGAATTCACAAAAAGTGAATTCCCATAGCAAATCCACGACTGCGACAATTCTCTCATTATAAAGTCATGACCGCGACAATTTTTAACTTCCAGCTTTGACATTTCCTTTGTAAAGTCGCAGCTGCTACAATATTCTCATAAAGTTGGGACTGCAACGTTAGCAGTCTATTGCGACTGTCTTTAGCTGGCGAATTTGCACCTTTACATGACAATTCGGACTTTAGAGAATAACCCCCTTTAGTGTTTATCTTTTGTTTACAAAACAAAAAAGTTTTTAAATGTCTTTTAACTGATCACTGTAGGACTCAATAACTCTAGATCTAGATATTTATCAGTCATTTAGAGTGATGTATCTTCATGGTTATATGCTTGTATTTTAATTCACTTGAACTATACTGAGCACTTCTACATTGTCTTTATTGTTGTATTTTTTAATTGTTCATTGCTGCAAAACCTAGCGGCCCTTTATAAATGAAAATATTACATACATGCAGTGCTTTTTTTGTCCGGCGAGATTTGCCGGAACGGGGGGGTGGGGGTGCTGCCGGAGCTGGCAGTGTCCGGGGGGGGGGGGGG
>JAKJJM010014596.1:0-10910 GCA_021901965.1 Pipa carvalhoi | reverse complement strand
ATTATCCAGTATCAGATGAAACATCTACTGGGATGAATGGCTTCTCACTAAGGTATAGTACAGCATATGTAAAGATGTAATCTGACTATAGTTCTCCTTTAAGCATTGTTGCTCAAACAGCTGTGCTAATTTCTTGTCTAAATTCATCCCTTGTTTGTGCTACTGTAACACTGAAATACTTTAGTCTGCTGTATTATACTCTAGCTTGTTCAGGAAAACTACAATTCCCATAATGTCATGTCACTCACAATGTAAGGTTATTAGTCTCAAGATACTTTTAAACAGGATATGGGGTAATGGTTGTTTTAAGTTATAAATGAATAATTCTAATGCTAGCAGTTTATATTGTTATAAATTACAGGAATTTCCAAGCAATTTTCACTGCTATATTTCCTATCACAAATCCATATTCACAGCAAAATATTGTAGATTCTATAAACTGTTTATGATTCAAGTGTTCCATGTCCTCGTAGTCCCTAGATGAAAATTACAATTTGCACATTTACTTTTCTTTCCAAATCCTACACAGTTTATTGCTCAGATTTCTACCAATCCTTCACTGTAATATCTCAACCGTTAATTAACAAAACACATTGGTCATCCCTATACAGTATATTAATGTAATGCTATTTACAATAGGTCCTATTGGCAGCCTACAGTACGTATAATCCTGTGGAGTGCAGCCCTAATATGCCGCATATGTTAACATAGCAGGCTGCAACACTAACTCATATGTAGTTCTGTGTGAAAGTTTCTACAGGAATAGATGATATCAGTATAGCAGTAACTAAGGGAGTAATAGCAGAAGGTGTTAGAAAATATTTGTTTTGATGATAAATAATGTAATATTACAACCCTGCCCTCCTGTAGGTCAGTTGTGCTGTTTCAGAGCACAATTTGGGGGTTATTGGCAAAAGTTGTGTTGTATAAAGGTGTGAATTCACCAGCTAAAGACAATTGCAATAGACTGCTACTGTCACAGTCGCAACTTTACAATGGGAATATTGTCATGGTCGTATTCTCACTTTAGCCAATAAACCCTGAGTATGTACGTATGCATATTTTTATTTATTTAGCGCCACTATGCTACGCAGCGCTGTACAATTCAACAATCCAACAATACAATTATAATACAGACATGAGAAAGTGCATAACAAAGAACAAGTGAAGTAAATTACAAGCATATAATCAAGAAAATACATCACTCTAAGAGCCAGGCCATGATTGAAAAGAGAGGATGGAGGTCACTGCTCCACAGAGCTTACAATCTAAATAGTATTATATATATATTTATTTATTTTTGATATGCAATGTGTCTTCACAATAATTCATAGTATAAATAAATACATTCTCTTGCCATCAGCTTGAGGCCCCATATGACTGACTTGGTTTCCCATGATACCAGCCCTGAATGTTATAACTGAAGTAACCTGTTCTGTAAAGTAATAGCAAATTATTTGTGTTTTTTCAAACGAATGATGTATCGCTGCCTGTCTAATTGGTAAAATGGTACCTTAAAGAGCTAGTTGTACAGGTTCAGAGACTTTGGGAGGAATCAGCAGGTATCGTAAATGAAAAAATAATAACAAATTTATGTGTGTTGACATGCATAATAGGAAACAATGCCATCCAAGCAGTTACAGTTATCTAAATGAAGGTATACCAATGATACATTCTATTTTCTGAATAAAAATCTGATAGATTTGTAAATACATTTACATTCATTTTGTCATAAATGTGCATTATCTAAATTTCCATTCCAAATGCCACTGGGTGGGCGCTTGTATATGCAATACACCAAAGATATCTGCAATGAGCATATAGTTAACTTTAAACAAATATATATCAATTCCTCTTTGCCCAATCATAAAATCTAAAATACGCTATCAAACAACAGACGTCTTCAAACCATCTATTACAAGGAGAGAATACATTTTAATGTGAGATCTACACAAATGGAACAAACAAGCCTGCTGTGACATCTGTGAAAGTGAACTGTTGCCAGATTACACCTACATGACTTAAATATTGTTTCAATTTAAATTTCAACAGTTGTCAAAACAATCAGACAATGGAAACAAAAGGGGTATTGTTTTCTCATATAATATTGCTAAAATGTCTTTGTATTTCTGCAGCTTTTATACAGAACTGAAAAGAATTTGATGACATTCTGTAGCATTCAGATACACAATGCAATGTGATACAGCTGAGATCTATTTTTACATTCATTTGCAGAGGTTACTGATGATGATATCAATATTATTAATTTCAGTAAATATGCCCTGATTTATGAAAATGAATAAAAGTAAAATACCTGGATTACCATAATACATGGAACTAAGCAGTGCTGATTTGGATACTGTAGATAGCTCTGATTCTAATACACACAGCTTATAGAACACTAACATTAAAAACAAGACAAGGCAACAAATGCATTCATAGTTGCTATATATTCAATCTGTGCTTCTAAAAAAACTTTGTGCTTCTAAAAATTGAGAACTGTTTACCAACATGGCGGCTATCAGTTAAAAAAACACAGAAAGCAAATGACATTTATGTAATCAAAAATTTTTAGACGTGCTGTTTTTAAATAATTGCCATGCTAATCCAAATGGGAATTTTTATTTTTTTTAGCTTTCCTGGTCCTTTTAGAACCACCTCCATGTAGATGACAAAACAGTGAGAAACAGGAAGTTTGAGAGCCTCAATGAATAAGGTCAAGTAGTTTTAAAAAATAAAAATAAGCCCTATTCATTGACGTAGGGCCCCTTTATAATGAGGGTTGGGCCAGGTCTACCGCCCATTATTTTACTGCACATTAATCATTAGTCTGCTTGTCCATTGTACATTGTCTGGCTTCTAAGCAGTGCACATCGCTGAGTGCTCCACAAAGCTTCCAGTTAACGTTAGAGGACTAGTAAAGCCAAAACAGAAAATTACTATAAGGATAACATGGAAGTTATTACTATGTAGTTAATGTAAAAATCTTCTCTTTGAGGTTTAGTTCTTTATTTTTAGTGCTATGTGTTCTCTCTGTCTTCCTATGGATTTTAGAACAAAAGAGAAGGCAGGCTTCCAAATAGTTGATGAGCTTTTAATGTGCGGGTGACATCTCACAAATGATCAAACAGAGCACAACGTTTCGGGGTGGAACAACTCCTCCCTTCCTCAGGTGCATGCACGTTGTGCTCTGTTTGATCATTTGTGAGATGTCACCCACACATTAAAAGCTCATCAACTATTTGGATGCCTGCCTTCTCTTTTGTTCTAATGTTTTAGGTTGGGGTACCTGGTTTTGGCTCCATTTTTTGGAAAGGATTTTTTTTCTAATGTATTGGACATTCTTATGGATTTTAGACATATTTTAAGTACAGAGCTTTCTGTGACACTTTATGAATATGTATTGTTTAAAGTTCCATAAATAACAACAGGACAAGGTGGAGATTATTTTACTTAAACATAGGAAACAATATTTGACAAAATTAGTAAAATAGCAACAATCTGTCATTCATAGGGTCAGAATGTCCTTAAATTACTGGACTGTCATTCATTGGGGGGATAAAAGCTACCTGCATGGGTAAAACTTGTCATATTCGCAAACAGCGGATTCCCATTGTAAATCTGCGACTGCAACAATTCTCCCATTATAAAGTTGCGACTGCGACAGTAGCAGTCTATTGTGACTGTCTTTAGCTGGCGAGTTCACACCTTTACACAACAATTCGGACTTTAGAGAATAACCCCTTGTGTTCTCACCTCATCCTTTTGAAACCAAACACATCAAAGCATATGCTTTGATGCTGATCTCTGAAATCAGTGTAGGTGTATGTCTCAGGTTGCAGCTGTTCTCAAGCAGCCATGCAGCATGCATATTAACCTGCAGCCTCATCAGTTATAAAGGGACGAAGTGGTTACCCCAGTAGAAATCCTCCTGTTTGTGCTTTTTTCTTACATTAAATATTACTTGCTCTTACACTCCACTTCCCATTCAGCTCCTCATTAATCTCCCCCGCACCAGCTGCACTCTTTCTGTTCTCCATAGTCTATCACTGAAAGTGCTAGACTATCAGGACTGCCAAAATATCAAATTCAGAATTATTGCAATTTTACTGTAAATGGTATAAGAATTAACTAGTTATATAAGCATACAATTGCTTACTCTTGCAAGAAAGCACACAAAAAAAAACTGCAATATGTCTATAAAGTCAGTTCCAGGAGTTTTGAACTTTCTAATCAGTTCTTTTATAGAATACATATTTAAGTAATGCCTTATTGGAGACATAAAAAAAAACGATTGTAGCATATGTAAACAAATGTAGTTACAAACTTGAATAATTCATTGTAACAATTAGGTATGGTATGCTATTGCATATAATTGCAATTTAAAGGAAAATAAATCTCCTTTAAAAGGACATTATAATAGTAAATCATAGATTTCTTAATAATTAAAGTTGTGGGTGGATTTTCATGCAAAACTAAAATCAGGGCCCCAGTATTGCCTCCCTAATCCCCCCCAGTGCTCCCTGACTTAAAGGGGACCCTCAGCAGCCATGATCTCAAGGGAGCCCTTAACAGCACTCAAGCAGAGAAGCACTACTGCATACTTACCTACTGGCTCTTCTCCTGCACTGGTGACTGTGATCTGAGTTAATTGCAGACATCACAATCATCATCACAGGAGGAGAGAGGGTAGGAAAGTATGCAGTAGCACTTCTTTGCTTGACCGCTGCTGGGGGCTTCCTTGAAGTTGGGGGGGGGGCCTTATGAAATTTCCCACTCCCCCCTCCCACCATCCCAATGCTGGCCCTGAAGACTGGATCATTATAGATTTCTGTTTTATTAGATGTAGAGTTAGGGCTATACATATAACATAGTTTATATGTGGATGCTGATTGGGGAGAGAGTCTTCTTCACGTAACTTTCAATGACATCTATCACTGTTTTCTTTCTAACATTCTGTCAATTGTTTCTATTTTGTATTACAGATTCTACTTCATGCTGCATACTGGAGCATATTTACAAAGACCAATTCGATCATATCTATTGATTTCACCCCATTTCGCTGTATATTTTTGTTTCCCTGTACTTTTCCATTTCCCTGTTTTATAAAGGATCGATAAAAATGTTTCCCCATCGAAACAAATAGTTATCAATAAATATTGATCTTTTCACAGGAGGAAACTTTGCAATTCTTTTCTATGAAGGTTCCTTCCATTACAGATTGATATCGATGTCTCTTTTCAATGGGAAAACATTTTCTACTTAGACTAAATGATACAAACAACTCCATAGGGAATAATGGTTTTTTTGCCAGCCTGAGGGTGGAGAATTCTTTTGAGCGATAAATAGTTTTTGTACAGCTTAGTAAATAGGAGAAAACAGCAATATCGTTAAATATAGTAATATATTCTAATATAATATATGTTTCTCCTGCATTTACTAGTCAAAAAACCTGTTTGACTTTAGTAAATGTGCCCCATTGTGTGCTTAATGTAATAACTTTATCTAAGAGGGCTTCGGCAGCATTACCTGCTTGGATAGCAAATCAGGGTAACAAAATGTGTACATAAAATACTGTCATATCTCTCGCCCCTTTAAATATGATAACCATGGAGACCATTTGATATGAAATAATTCCAATCAAGCAGAGTACATTATAAACCATAAAATAAATGGAAAAGCCGGGTTGATCAAGAGAACTAAAGAAGCAGTGATTATAAAGAGACACATCACATATTTTAACTAGTAAGGCAGATGGAAATTAAATAGAAAATCAGCAATGATTATGATGAGGTATGCAATTTAGGAAATGGAAGGAAAACAGTAAATCAAAGGGTAATCTTAACTAGGTGGGCTATCATTAAAGTAATAACAACCATCTTGATGCAGTCATGGATACTGAACAATAAAACTCTTGCCTCTATTTTAATTAAAGTGATTCTGGCTCCTAGAAGGGCCCTGCACCAATCATAGTGCTGATAGAAATTGGTGTAAATATAGCAGTTGGGGACTACGGCACTGGATTACTGACATTGACACTGAAGCACTAGTAGAAATATGAGAGATGTAGAACCCTGCCCAGTGTCAGAAACACTTTAAACTTAGCAAAAGCTTGAAACTGAAAGATATGGGTCTAGCTACTTCTAGGAGGTCATTCCATAAAGTCTGAATTGTCGTGTAAAGGTCCGAAGTCGCCAGCTAAAGACAGTCGCAATAGACTGCTACTGTCGCAGTCGTGGCTTTATAATGAGAATTTTGTCACGGCCGCGACTTTACAAAGGAAATGTCAAAGTTGGAACTTTAAAAAAATTGTCGCGGTCACGACTTTACAATGGGAGAATTGTCGCGGTCGCGACTTTTTAATGGGAATCCGCTGTCTGTGAATTTGACAGTCAAATTCTCACTTTACAGAAAGACCCCCCTAAAGTCTGAACACTTAGAAGTAAAACCTGGGGTGTACAGTTGCTCTGACACTAGTAACAGAAAGTTTGCAGCACACCTAGTAAACCCCTACAACTTTACCACATCTCTCAGGCCACATAGTCCATGCATGGGGGGGCTGTCCCTCCAATCTCTCTCACTTTCTCTCTCTCAGTCTTGTATCATTTGTTATACACTAACAGGACTGTACAGTTTTCTGGATCTTCTGTCGTTTAGTTGACATTAAATGAAGTATAATAAAGGAAAGGTTCACATAACTCTGAATTAATATAGGTTTATTATCTCGAGCACAGCACTAAATCATCATATAAAGGTTCTCCATGAAACAGAGACGAATAGTTTTTAGAGGAAAAGTTGAGGGCTTGAAGTTTATGTCACTGAATATGTTTCAGTAAATGCTTATCTGTGTGTTTCAGCCAGTGATTATAAAACAGCGCGTATCTATGTGCGCTACTGTGTATTTCACAATATATATTTTACATTATATACTTCACATTATATATTTCAGTATATGATAGCGTGAGACAGTGTAATTTAATGAGTGCTTATGTGATTCTTGTCACTAAATGTCACTGTGTTTTTTTCATACACTGTTTAGTTCAGATAAAGAGACCTTAAACAATGCATCTTGGGATATGAAAGCAAATGAGACTCCCTCCCCCCTTTTTTGCATGGAATTTGCAGACTTATTAGTTTAAAGTGGAGACTACATCGCCTTGAATAAGCTCATTTGGGCACAATTTCTACAGAAGTTCTGGCTATGTAGGCAACTGGAACGCTCCGGTTTCTATGTTACTGTATACCAATTGTTTTGAAAAATGTTTGCGTGCAGAAATCCACCCACGGTGATAATTAAAATTGACTTTTTGTTTCAAACAGTTAGCATTTTTCTGATTAAAGGGTAAGGCATGACAGTTTGCAAGAATGCACAAAATAACCTCTACCTGCATTAGCAGTAAAGTTCACTTTTAATGCATTGTCACCTCAGTCCCACACACAGTAGAAACTGTTTGTATTTTATATGCTTTCTTTTTGGCAGATCTATGCAAATCTACCCTACATTTTTCTTTTTAACTCCCCTCCCCTTGTTATACTAAATTAAAACATGAATAACTCTTTTTACTTTGCTAAAAAGTGAGATGCTACTTCCATTCTCTGGGAAAATGTTGCAGTGTATCAAAAGTGAATTTTTTTTTATAGCGATAACCTTTTAAAAAGAAGAGGACAACTAATGCTTCAAGGGGAATAATTACTAATGAAAATGTTGTTTTTACTATTTTAACAGCTTTGAATTTTTCCTTACTTTTCCCTAAAGTAAGGGCAGTGTGGTGGCTCATTGGTTAGCACTGCTGGTTTGCAGCACTGAGGCTCTGGGTTCAATTCTACCCTAGGCTTCATCTGCATGGAGTTTGTATGTTCTCCCCCATAATTTTTGTGGGTTTCCTCCCACAATCCAAACACATACATCTGTGTCTGTCTATGTGTATGTGACTGAATATGGAAATTAGATTGTAAGCTCCACGGGGCAGGGACTGAAGTGAATGATGAATCTCTGTAAAGTGCAGTGTAATATATCAGCTCTATATAAATAAAATACCAATTAAAATAAATGAAAGCAAGAAAAATATTTTTCTCATCATATTTCAACTCCCTTTGCCCCCTTTTAAAAGAAAACCATATAAACCTGAAGAAGGTTAATGACTAAAGTCTGAACTGTCACATAAAGGTGTGAATTCGTCAGTTAACAACAAAGGGCAGATTAAATGTTGACCAATTCTAAGGTCATTTGGGAAATTTGTATTTTTTGTGATAATCGTACTTTTGCTAATAAAATATAAATCAGTGATTTCATATTTAACACAACTAACTTAGACATTTGAACTATTTGTGTGCCTATAGCATGTCCTGAGACATTCTCTTACTAAACCACATAACACTACTTTATGACCATCATCAAAACTCTTTGAGGGTTATTGACTAAAGTCCGAATTGTCATGTAAAGGTGTGAATTCACCAACTAACAACGGTCGCACACTACCCCATAAACGGCTACTTTCACATTGCGACTTCATTATGAAAATATTGTTGTGGTCGCGACTTTACTATGGTAATTTGGTCGCAGTCACAACTTTACTATTGTCACAGTCGTGGCTTTACTGTGGAAATCCATTGTTTAGTCAATAAGGAGTAGAGAATCGGCGTAGCCACTCGATGTGATGAGAATTCACTTCCACAGTCGAATTCTCACTTTAGTCAATAACCCCTGAAGTATACATGTGGCCAACAGAACAACATAAATCTCCAGTAAAAGGGATGGGTTATATGAAACACTCCCCTGTATATAAACCTAGCTGCACACTGTACCCATCATAAGTCTCACTCTTCTTAGGTCAGTATCAGTTTATTCTTATACTGACCAAATAAGAATTAGACACTAGGGACTCTTGTTAAAAAGAGAGACCAGAAGCAGAGAGACTAGAAGATAATTGTTGGAAGACTAACACATTTTTTTTGTCTAGGATAGACGTCCTCAGTCATTTCTCATTGGGAATCAGGTCCTCATTACAGATAAATTACAGCTGAAATTAAGAAATAGGACTGCAGGTATCAGTCATAGTAGTGGATATAGAACGTTACATTGCTACCACATACCAAAACACTTCTAGAAATAACTCATGTACAGTTTTGCAACAAGGGATCTTGTATCATCATAGCCCATTTACCTCTCAATTTATATAATCAATAATGGCCCCATTGGCAAGTTGTCCCAGAGCTCTAGTATATTGGCAGCAGAAAGTCCAGGGCCCCAAAAAGGCATCCATGAAAACCAGATTATTGGGGTTTCCATCCTGTCTGTGGTGCTGCTATTCCAGACACTACTAAAATCCTGACATTACCACAAAATCCTTCAGACTCTAGGCATCTCTTTATCCTCTTGTCAGTTAATGTTAAAAAGCTCTGGTCATTGACAGTCATGAGTCATCTTTTTGGTGGGCTTCCCCATCAACAATTGCATCCTGAACCTTCTAAACATATGTATAACTCAGATGCTCACATGTAAGGTGTGCAGCTGGGAAAGGCTGCTTACAGCATGGACTAGAAACATGTTTGGTGAGGAATGACTCCATAATATTCCATATCTAGTTCATATAAAATGCAGAAGTATTAACAACATATTTTTAGATGAGACAACTAGATACTGTAATGGCCTCGTGGCTTAACAACTATGATGATCACTCACTGGATAAGTTGCATTCCCAGGAGCTGGATTGCCTGATGCAATGAGACTGGCTCCTGGTAAAAACACTAATTAAAATGGATTTAACATATATCATATCAGGAATGAGCAGAACATTAAGCACTGTAGGAAAATGGGTATAACCCTGATGTACCACTGTGGAAAATGTTAAAAACAGTACATCATCAGTCTTATCATTTCATAAATATATCCCTTAATCAGAAATCTATTTTGACCACTTTTTGGCTTATTATAAGAACAGTTCTGTAAAAATAGAATATAATGAGAATACATTCTATGACACTCTGGTAGAGTATAGTCTTATTAACATATTTTGATAAAAGAAGTCAATATATATATTATGACATTCATAAGACATACATCTATAAGATTGAAAGCTTATAACATAATGCCTAGCTGACATGTAGAAAAATTAATATTGAATTATTTGGTGATATTGTTTTCATTTATGCAGATTCATTCAGGAAAAATAGCATTCCAGAAATATCCTCTGTCCCTCGGATCATTTCAAGTTGATGGTGCATGGGGGCATTTCATTGACAATGCAATGTGAAGAAAAATAAGCAGCTATCAGACCCACATATTACATCAGTTTTATAAAACCTTCCCCCTTTGAATGTAAAGCACAATCAGTCAGTGATGACTCTACAGGAGACAGAATAAAATAAAACCAAACCAAGGTAGAAATAATTAAAAATAAAGCAGAGATGAATGGGCAAGGGGCTACGATGTAGCAATGCTCATGAATATTCTTTGTAGTAGTTTAAAAACCCAAACTAAATGAAGTCTTTTGGGATAATTTTGAGTTTGTGTTGTTCCATGATAATCATTTGTGTTTGCTAATTCCTAAATCTAAAGTAACCAGATGCTGAACTATATAACCAGTTGGTATGCAATGGGGACTTGTACCACAGCAGATGGGGATGTATATTTTTATTGTTTGGCTATAGCGTATCTTTGTGTATACATACATTGTAATTGTGTCATTTTTAATCAGTTTCACCAATGTACTATATGTGGGAGAACATACTGTATTGCAGGCATTTTAAAATCAAGCAATATTTTTTGTGCATTCTTTGACATCATAACTTGTAAGGAGTATGACAATTTTAATTAAAGGAGAACTATAGTCAGATTACATTTTTAAATATGCAGTACTATACCTTAGTGAGAAGCGTTTCCCCCCATTAGATGTTTCATGTGAAGCAGA
>JAKJJM010014591.1:0-10916 GCA_021901965.1 Pipa carvalhoi | reverse complement strand
AAAAAAAAAAAAAAAAAAAATTCCCAAATTCATCAATTTCAGCTGGAATCAGTCTGCCTTTTACAAAAAATAGATAACTCATCCTATTTTTATTATGTGCAAAATTATATATTATAATTTTTATATAAAAATTTTTTTAAATATATATAAAATATTCAAATGATTTTCTTTAGCGAGCACTCTTGACATTGTAATATTTCTGAATTCATTGGGCGATTTTGGAATATTTCTGAATTCATTGGGCGATTTTGGAATAATGTCATTAGACTTGAAGAACACATACCCTTATTAATACCCAGAAAAGTTCTTCATATTCATAGTTTAGTTCTTATGTACAACTGGAATCTGTCTTGGAAAGGATTAGTTTTCTCTAGCAATTCAACCTCTGATAGAAAGTGGGAACATGCTTGCAGCTGAAGGTACAATGATTTATATCATGACAGTTGGTTATAAAACTTTGCATTAGTTGTACTACAAATACCAGAACTTCAGCATCAGTACTTACCTACACATTGTAAATGGAAATGGAGTTATAGTTTTACCTCAGACGAACAGCTTTAAAAGTTCAAAATTTCAACTTATACTTACTATGTATTT
Source organism: Pipa carvalhoi (assembly GCA_021901965.1). NCBI lineage: Eukaryota > Metazoa > Chordata > Amphibia > Anura > Pipidae > Pipa > Pipa carvalhoi. Next base: position 10,319 of record JAKJJM010014591.1, on the reverse strand, counting down.
AATCAGTGCCATCAAAATTATTACTTAATGATTTCTAGAAAGTCTTATTTAACTGGAAATGTACATTTGATTTCACTTTGTTGAGCTTTCTAAATCACTTCCAGATTGTGTATTGTCCAATTTCATTGACTACAAAAAACAGTGCCAATGGCTCTATTTCAGCAAAGTGGGAACCCCCCCACAAAGCAATGAAAATCAGGACAATCACAAACCACATTTCAGTGCAAAACTTTCTATTAAAAAAAGAGAACACCCAAAAGTGCAAAAATGATTAGTGCAGTAAAAGGAAATTGCCACTGTTCACGATTTCACCAATGACCGATAACAGCAGTAAGTGCGTTTGGGTACTCAAAGCATAATTTATTAAACTGACCATTTAGTTTTTAACTTATTATAATGCAATCCAATAACATTTCACTATAGAGAATCTGACACCATGCCATCTAGAGCTATTCATAGCGCTATGGCATCAAAGTAAAACAGGCTGGTGCTTACATTGACTCTGTAGTGCTTTTAGCAATATAATTGATTTGAGGCCTACTTAGTGCTGGATTAGCTGGAATTCCACCATACCATAAGCCCCTCCCATCAATGCGGAACAGCAGGAAGCCCTCAGACCAGATTTTTTTAATCCTTGATTGTCAAATAATTTTATTTCTCAGCTTCCACAAATACCATTTACTCCTTGTTGATAGAAGTGGAGCTCTGTACAATATCCAACTTGTGTGAAGGTAGAAGGAGCTGTAAATATATGAAATGGTCACCTGAAATTCCAATAAGACCAAGTGTAGTCTGTTTTCATCAATGAGCAGTATTCACCATTGGCCTTTTGCCAAATACACGTCCTATGTGGTGAAGCACTCACAGAACAGTTTAAGTACACATGGGACAAGTATAGCAACCTACCAGCAATGCAGTTCTAGACACACCGTTCATTCTGTTTGTGGGTTGGTGTGTGTGTCTAACTGCATATCTATAAATACACACAAAAAGAAAAAATATACTTTGAAAATGTGAAATAATGTTTTAAATAAAATTATATAATATTTATCTTGGGCACAAGTTTTTTTTTTTTTTAATTGTGCTTTTGATGCACACATTTGGGTGTAAACTTATGTTTCTGGGACTTGGTGTAATTTCCCCCCCCCCCCCCCATATTAAAATAAAAACAACAAAGTATAGTGATTACATTTGCTTAGCTTTCCTATAACAATGCTCAGTGAAACATATGACCAGTTGGTTTTGTGGAGAGAGCGCTTTATTTATCTGCATATTTGTATTAATATTAGTGGAAGCAAAAACATGGATTCCCTGATTAACACAAATTAAAATCTCACCCATAGACTCCAATGATCCATCAGTGGCCAAGTTATGAAAATTAAATAAATTTGTACTCTACTTTTAAAGTACTAGTAAATGAAGCATCTCTCAGATATGAGAGGAACCTTATTTAACACAGTGTTTACATTTTTTTAAAGCATATTTAGGAACCTGCATAAATATCAGCATTCAATTTTCCATCTGTGAAAAAAAAAAAAAACAAACCCTTGTTTTATCAGAGGAGTGAAAAGTAATAAATAAGGGGACAAAGAAAAACTGAAATCAATTACAACTCAATAACAGATAACCTGAAAGCAGAGATCAATTGTTTTTGGGCACGAATATAAATCTGCCTCTATGCTGCATATCACTCACGGAAATTACATTTTTATAGAAAATTTTATTTAACAGACAACATTTTCCAGCAAAAAGGCAATATACAGGAAGAGTTGTACACTGCTGCTACAGGGAGAAAATAAAAGACCAGTAAATGTAAAATTGTGTTGAATGGCTGCAATCTATTTACTGCACTCAAACTGGACACTCGGCTGCCTTTAAAGTCAAACTAATAAATCCCCCCCGCCAAAAAAGGAGGAGGGGAAAATAAAAACAAAAAAACCCAAGAAGAAAAGGAAATATGAGATACAACTACATACAATGAATATCAACATCAGTGAAAGACTTGCAGACTCACCCAACAATATGAACCTCCATGTGTTATTTTGTACATGTCCATTCTTTAAATATACATTTTCAGGTCTGTAGTTTTTGTACAAACAAATCAATATCCTACTAAACACTACTGAGCATGCCCTCTCTGCTCAAAATCTGTTTCCAATGGTGTCTTTGAACTAGAATTGTAAAATATACATCTGCACACAAACCTGTTTTTTGTGTGTCCACAAATATATATACCTGCTATGCCAAAGTTAGCCTGTCTTTCTAATTTGCCATCAGGCAGCACTGTACATCTCATTCATGAGAATTTATCTTCAACAGTTGGACAAGCAAAGTAGAAAGACAACAGACATTGTGTGGTTGTACTTGTCCATTTCCAAAAAATTGGCAACAATGTACACAATGAAGTAGAGATTGCTATTTATTGAAGTGAGTGTTTTTGCATTTACAAATGCACAGAGAGTTAACTTGAAGGGAGGAAATCTTTTGTGAGCGTAAACATAAGAGTTACTTGCTGCAATGACGGTGGAATGACAACAGCGGCCAGTCATCTTATGCATCCTACAAAATCTTCTATGGACAAATTGTGCAGATTTCATTTCATCTACTAAACTCATCCCTCATTCTCCTGACAAGTGTCCTGCTTTAGAGTTACCATAAAATATTTCATTGGCATTCAAGCTTTATAAAAACACCTTCATTTTCCTCAAAAAAGGGCAGTCAATAGATACATAGAAGCCAAACGGAACAGCCTCAACAAAATAAAATTAACAACAGCAGCAAATCCTCTTGCTGTAGACTTCAGATATAGTGCACGTGTACCAAAGTTCTAGCCTTGTTAAAAAGGTGCACACACACACTCATTTGTCCCTTGCCTTGGATAAAGGTGGTTAGGCGAGTCAGTTATGGATTTTAATTGCTTTCTCAAGGTAAGTGTAGCGACTTCTCTTTGGGGCTTTATTAAAGTGATCAAGCCCTAGCCAAGGCCTGGGATGGGACATGTTACCTAAAAGAGGAAGGGAGGGAAAGGTACAAGTTAACAATCCATCACACACATTTATAAAAAAATAAATACCATAATCATGTCACAATCATTTTAAGGAGAAAACAAAAGTTTATAATATACACATTCCAAATAAAAACCAGACCAAAAAAAAAAAAATAAAATATTTACATTACATGTTTTATTTGCGGACATTAATTGAAGCTGTACCCTTATAACTTTGGTTGAAATAATCTTTTTCCAGAGGACTAAGCAAACCTTCTCTTGTGCCTAGTAAAATCTGGGCACCCCATACAAGATGGCATCTGCAACTTTTGTTTTAGTGAAAGTACTCCATAAGGGATAAAGGGATTTACATTCTTATCTGTTAATACTTAAGGGGATACAGAAAGACTTTTACAAAAGGACCTATGCTTTGGATGTCCCATATCCCCTTTCATCCCTACTTCTTCCAATTTACCTTCAGTTGCTTTTGCCAGACTCAGAAACAATTCTAAACAAGAATAACTGGAACTATAATGTAGAGCACAATAAACATTAACATGGAAAAGGAACAGAACAAAGGTTAATAGACAGAGAGGAATAGTACTGCGTCCCTCTACAAATAAGAGAAAAGATTTGTGGGGGGGGCACAAGAATGCTTCCCAAAGTGTCCTGCATAGGTTAGTGTTGCTGACTGTTCAAGAGTTAACGCTAGATAAAAAGACTGTAAAACTTTCCATCGAAAGGTAAAATTGGCTGAGACTTAAGTTTTGACAGAGGAGAATTTGAAAAAGTGTGCAAGGATGACCATTAGGCCACACTGATGCTTGCTTGATAGAACAGGCTTCTGATTTGTCCAGAATGTTAGGCAGATCTGGTGAAATGTATCCTCATATGAAAAGGAACAAAAATCTCTGGTGCAAAAGATATAACATTTGTGAGCTTTGCTTACAAATGGTGTTCTGTGTAGACAAAGCATAAAGTGTTCGGCCAAGTGGAAAAAGTGAGCAAGTGGCTCTAAAGCTAATATACACCAATGTTTTGGCATTGACTGACCATGGACTGCTTAGTAACGGAAGAGACTTGACTGACAAGGGCAAGATTTACTGTATGAATTTTGAGGAAGATGGTGCGAAAAAAAAAACCTCCCTGGTAGACTAGGCCTTTTGAGCTGTTCGGGAAGAAAGCATCTTAACCAGACTGGCTGGCATTGGTGGTATTTGGCAGTGCAGTTCTGAGGCATTAGACCTGAAATAACTTGAAGAGGGTCTACATCATCAAAAGTCTTGGGGCCTGAGAAAAAAATTAATTGAGGACAGATGTTCCCAATGCCACTTTTGAAGAATTTCTCTCGAGAGGACAAAGAAGAAATTGAACTTAGGAATCCATTTTCAGAAAGGATACTATTAGGCCCATGACCTGCATATAAAAGCATACCAGTGGATGTGAGACTTGGAAGAAAGGTCAAAGAACATCTCAGTGAACTGATTATTTAAAAGGCAGGCCAAAAAAAAAAAAAGAAAAATAGGTATCCTTAATGTCACTGGATGTAAGGAATTTTTCTACTTTCATTGCCTAAATACAAAATAGATTGATTCCATTCTGAATAGTCTGTTAACTACACACTTGTTTAGGTTTTTGAGATTGAAAACTGGGGAGTAGTAGCCAATTTTTGTTGGGAACTATGAAGAGATTTAAATAAAATCCTTAATATCTTTGGTTTGCAGGAACTGAGATTACTTCAATGTTCATAAGTCATGAAATTATAGCTAAAAGACTACGTATTTTGTGGAGTCTTTGGGAATCCAAGAAAGGAAGAGGAAGGGTCCTTTTGAGTTCCAAATGATATCTGAAAAATATACTATCTAGAAGTCATTGATCCTGGGATATTAGCAACTAGGCTGAGTGGATGTGAACAGAGCCCAGTCAAGGCAGATGTTATGCGGCACAATATGAAAGGCTTTGGAAATAATAACTCATCATGATCCAGTCTAGAACAGACCTTCACATAGAAGCCAATTAGTTTGACAAGATCAATCCCTTTTAAACCATTGCTGATATGGAGTTGTGCATTTAAATCAGTAAATTGCTTCAGGATCGCATCTCTTAGAAAGTCTTCAAACATTTTACTCACAATGATAAGGTAAACTTACAGGTTTTTAGTTTCTCTGGGGTTACCTTTTTACCCCTTTTTCTTGAATACTGTTACCACATTTGCTATGATAAGGTCATTAAAGAGTTCCTAAATATTACAAAAATTGTCCTTATGACAGTACCTAATTTTCTTAGACCCTTGGGTGTATACCATCTTAAACCAGTAATTTGTTTATTTTCATAATTTTAGTATGACACTGTACTTCATCCTGGGTTACAAAGACAACATTTAATTAGGTGTTTAATTTACCTTATCCCTCTGCATTTCACTTTCCTTTGTGAATACACTGGAGAAAAACTTGTTTAAAGGAGTACTAAAGGTTTGTTGCTTCTAGTGGTGATTCTTAAAGTTACCAGTCTTTGATGTTCCAGCAATGCCTCCTGCTCTTAACTTGTAGATGTCTTCTGCTCTTGACATGCACTGCAATCCCCTACTCTTCCTGTTCCTTTGTGTTTTGGCAAACAAACCAAGCACAGTAGCAGTTTGTTTTTTTTTTTAGATTCCACCTTGGACATCGTCTACATTAAGTTTGCATTTCTCCCCATACTTGCATGGGTTTCTCAGGGTACTCCAGATTCCTCTCAATCTAAAAGTTTAATAGGTTAACTGAAGCCTGATTAAGCTGGCCCTAGTGACTAAGTGTGTGAAACTAAATTTTCAGCTTGACAGGAGCAGGGACTAAAGTAAATGGTTAATCTCAGAAAGAGCTGTGCAAGATGTCAGAACTAAACACACACATGCACACACAATAACTAATGTTCCATACAAAATAGTGCTGAATAAAATATTGAAGCATTAGTAATAATTTCAGATAACACATGCAATATGATTCTCAACACTTCAAAAGCGAATACATACCAGGTTGGGGCTCAAAGTCTTTCAAGCTGACTTCGTAGTCCTCTTCATTTATATACTGATGTCGACCCATCATTACAATGGCAAACTTGAACTGTAAATCAGAAATAACCTGTTTGCTGACTTGCATACTGAATAAAGTTTTACTACAAAGAGATATAAACATTCATCATCCCCATAAACATTAAATATTGGTACATTTCCAACAAAAAAACTTAGTTTAAGTCAATATATAAACTGCACTAGCATAGCAAAGCCTTGTAGCAGAAAGCAAAGGGTATTATGTGGTAAGAAACAGGTCTGATGCACAAGTTCATTAACAGAAATGGATAAATGGAAACAGAGTAATTGAATAATTCAGGTCAAATAAAAACTGGTTCATAATATCAATGGTACATGAAGACGAATTTTAAATAACTGAAAGTTAAAAAAAAAAAAAAAATCAAGTGCGTTTTTTGTTTTTAATTCTAAGCAATACTTTAAACATTTAGTAAAACAAAGTAAAAAAACAAACTGGCATTACTGGCCCTTTAACATCCTTCCAAAACCAGCAAGATAAGCACAGAGTCATTGTTCGGGAATCCTAAGTTTTACAATACCTTTTCAAACTCTTTTTCTTGGATATCCAGCATAGTTTGAATTCGTTTCATTACCTCTCTAAAATGTTCACCCTACAGCAAAACAATAGTAAAAATGAAAAGATTACCATAAATTTCAAAAGCTGAAACCAGATTTCAATTATTCTGTATTTGCCACACACTAAATCAGGTTCCCTCAATAATACAAATTGCTCTGGTTGCATATTTCTATATATGACCAGAATGTTTGTGTCTGGTAAATGAACAATGCTGGGAAAAGCATTGTAAATAGGCTTTTCCGTTGCACAGACTAAATTCTAATTAAATGAATTTTCTTTTTTTTAATCTGCCTCTCTTTCAGCCATATTTTAATTAGAAATCTTTCAGTTGCACCCTAAACCATATTAAAATTAAATACATTTTTCTTTTTCCTGTATATTTTCAAAAAAATCTAAATACATATAAAAAAACAAAATAAATAAAACTGCTCTTGGAAATGTTATTTTTTACGTTAAAAACTTTGTAAACTGTAAGTTAAATATGTCCTAGAGAATCTTCACTTATATTCTATGAACATAAATTAATATTACAGCCAATAAGAGAACTTTTCAGCTCACTGATGAAAATCCCCAGCTGATTACTCACATGAAAGCCGGGAGGAGATGGCAGGGCAAAAAAGGATTAACAAAACATGGCTACAATTCATTGCTCATACCAAATATAATTTAATGCCTGTAAGAAGTCAAAGTGCCACTTTCTAAGAATAGTAGACTGGATTATGCTCTTATGTGGTTTCCCCTGTAATTCTTTTGTTCAAACATTCTGTATTCATTTCCATCAATTTTAGCACTATTCCTCAAGGCTGTTCACTATGCAGTTAGTACTTGTTTCTTAGCATGACTTTAGTCCCGTTAAGTAATTTATGCAATGAAGATAATTTACATATCAAAGTATAACATCAGCAATTCTATGGATAATAAGTTTGTTTCACTTGATTACTGAACAATTCGGTACACCTGTATAATATTTTTGCAGTACACCTTGTACTTCGAATACCAACCTGTTGTATCCTTAGTAAAAATGGAATTCCAAATGTGCCAAACACCTCTTTGTGAAAATGTGCCACTGTGATTAACATTTCATTTTCTTTATCTATTTCTACCTGGTCCAGAGGAATTTCCTTTAGTAAAATAAAAAAAGAAAGAAAACAAATGAACAATGCCACAATCAATTCCTTAAACTTATTACAAATTAGATGGTTAATATGGATTATAAAAACTAAAACATCAAGATGTCATATTTCATTATGAAAGCCATAACACATGGATAAAATTAGTTTACATTATGAGACAAGAGATTTGGAATTAATTTTTTTGTGACTGCAAATTATGTTGCGTTAAATACAAAACATACATTTTCAATGTACTTTCAATAAATGAAAAAAAAATTCCAGACATAAAAACATAAGATTAATAGTTAAATTGTGCTAATCAAGAATTTTGTAATTATTTTCAAGTTTTAGCTGACACAAGTTTTGGTTTTATACACACATACACACACACACACACACACACAAAATCCCCAGGCTAAACTGAAATTCTAAAAACTAAAGGGAGAACACACACACACAATTTAAAAGATTAAATTTACCTCTATTCGAAATGTCCGACTTGTTGCAGGTGATAAACACTCTAACAGTTCTTCCTCCTGGTGCACCCCAATTATTTTGTAACTTACAATTTCTAGCAGCCTAAAGCAACAAGTGAATCAGAAAACAAATGCTTTCTATTATATGTACAAAAAAAATTATAAAGCAGCGGAATTGAAAAGACCAGCAAATAGAAAAATAGCACTGAAACAAATTGAATGGTTTGGAATTGCCTTTATAAAATTAGTTCTCTAACAAAAAGTGTAGTCTCTCATCTAGACTTTAAAGACAAATAATGAGCAAATATTTCTAGTGAAAAAAAGCAGGCCACTCTTTTCAGCAGTGATCTGAGCTGCAGTGAAAAGTCAGCGTACATGGAATAGCCAAGTTATTACTGTCAGACTGACTATACCACAGCATGCAAGAAACTGCTACTGAAGTGTTTGCATCTTCACTATGGGAATCCTCTGTGTAGAGAAGAGAGGAGCTCTGGCTCAATTTAGTCAAGTACTTAAAATAACGCAGACACGTATTTAGTTCTGAGTAATCTATTCTGTTTAAAGGAACAGTCTGGCCGAAAATAAAAAAAAACATTTATTTATACTAATTACCAACTTTTATTAAATACAATTTATCATCAATTTAAAAAAAAAAGTTAAAATTCGCTTTCTTCTCTAGCCGCACTCCTAGTGAAGTCCCGCACCGGCATTTCATATAAGTTACATGGGAGAGCGTGCATGTCATCCAGGGAGGACGCATTGATCACGTGCACGCTCTCCCACGTGACATATAGAAAGTGCCGATGCGGGGCTTCACTAGTAGCGTGGCTGGAGAAGAAAGCGCATCTGAGAGGAATCGCTTGATTGAGATGCCGTAGAGTCGCCAGTGGATTCTGAAGATGGAGTTAGCAACACAGAAGTGCTGTATCGCACTTCTTGACATGTAAAAATTTTAACTTTCTTAAAAAAAAATTGATACATTTTATTTAATAAAAGTTGGTAATTAGTATAAGTAAATAAAGGTGTTTTTATTTTCGGCCAGACTGTTCCTTTAAGCAGCAGTTTATATAGCAGATGAGAATATATAACAGACAGAATGTTTTCAATTACAATGTGCATGTCTATTGTAATTGTTGTTAAATACAGCACTGCAGAGAAGAACAATGTAGAAGCATAAAACTGTTACAACACTACATTAAATTAATGGTGGTTTAATCCACCTGAAATGTGCAGTTTTTCTTTGTTGTGCGATGCACAACTAAAGGTGGTTTTAGATACTATTAGAGTGGTACACAAAGAAATAGATCATGAACATTAGAAATGTGCACTTTTGAAGAAGGTGGTAATGGGAACTGGTGTGTACGTTGTGTAGGTAAATGTTGTGGAAGCAATTACCTTAGTTTACCAGATCCCTTCTCTGAGAGTTCAACAGCTCTTTTACATTCTTCTAAAAGATCTCGCACACAACCGTGTTTGTCTGGATATAGTGTTATTTCCTAGAAAACACATTAGGAATTCTACGTAAGGAGGAGACAGCATCCCGTATATGTGTCTGTCATAAGCATTAACAAAATAATTACAACACTTGACCTGTACTGGGTTTCAAGAGCTAGACCTTTATGCTTCAGGATGCTTAATTGTGGAGTAAATATGTTTGCTCATACCAAGCTTTGGACAAAAAGAAAATAGGAACATGCCAAGTCAAGGACTGTCTATAGTGATTATTGTAGGAAATTTTGCAAAACTAAATTATAAGTAACCAAATTCCATTACCGGAGTTGAGAGTTAAAGGTTAGGCTAAGCCCTAAGGCTTGGTTCACACTAGCGTGTGCTAGTATGTCCCTAAAATATGCCGGCAAATGCAGGCTGGCTTATCTTCGGGACGCGCTTTTCTATTGTACTTACCCAACGCTATGCAAATGCTACTTCCGTTTTCCTGGCTCCTCCTATCTTGTTGCATTGTTCACATTTCGACCCTACGCACACTAAAAAGGTGCCATGAAGTGTCCCAACGGCGTTCCAGCGCGTGGTCACATCAGTGTGACTGGATCAGGTAAGTATAATAGAGAGCTTTTTTTTTTTTTTTTTTTTTTTTTTTTTT
>JAKJJM010014587.1:0-12840 GCA_021901965.1 Pipa carvalhoi | reverse complement strand
AGAAAAAAAAAAAAAAAAAAAAAAAAACAAAAAACACGCTTCTGGAATGCAGAGTGTAAACAATATCTGACTCATATTTCTGGTGACAGCCAATGGGCTTCAAGAGATTTTTTTCAGGAACCTTAGCATACACAGAAACAATAACATTGTACTGTGTGTAGTATACTTAACATTGTAAATTTAATGTTAAAGGGATTTTATCATTTGGAAAAAAAGCTTAAAAGTTGCATTGAAAAAAAATTTTCTTCCTCTTTTTAAGAAAAAAAAAGTGATATATAATTTTATGGGCTTTTTGAAGGATTTATCTGCTGCTCATTTATGAATGCAGAAGTCATTCCCCAGTTTCTGTAAAAAATACAGCCTGAATCTGTCAGAAAGATAAATAACCTAAGGTATCATAAACTACTGTTTTCATCTAGACTGCACAGTACTGGAAATAAGAGACTGAGCAAAGGTCAAAAATTGACACCTATAAACCGTAGATTTATTAAAACTGCATATGTTTAGCTATTAAAAAAAAAATTAACAAACAAAAACTGTTTAGTGTTTTTCATGTGTGTTTAAAATGAAATGGCCTTATTTAAAAAGTGAAATTGACAAAACCTCCCAGTGTTAAAGGAACAGTATTGGCCGATTAAAGAAGTATATAAGTAAAATTTAATCTCAATATACTTCATAAGCTTTTTTTTTGGTATATAGTTGTGTTACTGACCTTAGCTCAACCTCAATCATTTCCCCCAGAAGCCAAAGTCACTGTATCTTGCCGGCAACTATAGTTTCCTGTAAGGGCCAAACTTATCAGCCACTAAAGAGTGCCTACCTGACCATGCGCACTCCTATCAAGCATTTTGGCTTCTCACCAGTTATATGGGGATGAGGCAGCGCTGCTTACCACTGCTCAAAATTCCAGCACTTAGAAGCATGCTTGCTCCCGATGCACACTTTAGGCATACATTGGGGGCGCTTGGTAAACTCTGACACTATTGATCAATTCTAGCATTCCATGACACATCTCCAGACACAACGTCTTCAGGAAGAGATTTTCATCACTTACTATATGATGCATGTCTGGGGACTCGACATTAGGAAGCAAATTGTTTAACAAGTAAGCAATTACAATATATTTAAATTAAGCCCAGTTAACTTTCAAATACCACAGTTTATAAAAATATAAATACATGGCAGAAACTGTTCCTTTAAGACCACTTAGGAACAATCACCATAGGAAGCAGGAAGTCTCACCGACTGCATGAATCGCTGCAGTCCTTACTTGCATGCTTTTTAGTAATCTTCCTGCTTTTATACAGCCTCCAAAGCACAACTAGAAGCTTGAGTGGGGGACAGGGCTAATTGAAGCGGATAAAATCTTAGCTTTCCATCATTTTCCCCTGCCTTCTCCAACTTCTAGTCTGGCATTGGGGCTATATGAAAGATTGCATTTCTGCAGTCTCCGGCACTTACATCTAAATAGTTCAGCAGGGTCTCCGGTGTGGGGGCTCCATTTGCAGGAAATGCAGAAATGTATTTTCTAGCAGCTTCATTTCCAATCAGATTGTGTGCATCCTGGTCAGCTTGTGCCAAAGTGTGACGTAATGAAGTGAATTTCTTCAGTGGAATTCTGTGGATTAATTTTTTTTTTTTTTACAGTTATGACGAGAAGCAATATAGGTGTAAAAAAGGGAAAACTTGCATATTACTGTACATTGTTATGTGCATCTTGCATCTTTCTGCAGTTACATTTGATCAAAGATAAGTCAACGTTAGGCAGCTGAGTTCATAGTATTGTGTCCCCTAATATTTGAAGAAGAAATATTATATCACAGAGAGGGAAGACAGTTCAAGAAAATGTGTTGTAGGGTTGGGCAACAGCTAAGTAAAATGCAAAGCAGGAAAGGACCAAAGAAAGGCAGAGAACTACAGCAGGGAAAGGAAAAGGTTCAGCACTGAACTGGAGGGGGTGGCAGTGAGAGAAAACCAGACTTCAAATGCGCCTGTCATCTCAAAACTACAATACTAATTTATGTTCTACTAATGAAATAAATGATTTTGTAAATATATATGTATTTTTAAAAAAAAAATATACCTTTATGCAGCGTTTCTCTCTGTCATCTTCCCTGTCAGCCTGACTTTTCTTTCCCGAGACGGGTTGGGTGAGGCTAAATGATGACTGACATTACAGCTCCTCTAATCAGATCCCTGCTAGATCGTGATTTAAGGGATCTGATTGGAGTAGCTGTAAGGTCAGTCATCATTTAGCCCCACCCAACCCGACTCGGGAAAGAAAAGTCAGGCTGACAGGGAAGATGACAGAGAGAGACACTGCATAAAAGGTAAATTTTTTTTTAAAATACATGTATATTTACAAAATCGTTTCATTAGTAGAACTTAAATTAGTATTGGAGTTTTGAGGTGACAGCTGCACTTTATAGCAAGAAAGTACCTCTGTTGTGATGGGGAGAGGGATAAAAAAAGAAAAAGCTACCGCACAGGACAAGGTACAGAGAAAGAGAGGGGAAAAAAGGAAAGGCACATGCAAGACTGACCCAGAAAGACTCAACTGATGAGGTGGGGTTGAGAGAGAGAAAATGGCCTGAGGAAATGCTGCTAAGACCAGGCCACACTGGTGATTATGAATAAAAGCTGCTTTGGAGCATGTTGCCTTGTGTTTTTACATGGTAAAGAACTCCAATTTCTTCTAATAGCCTTATAAATGACAAAATAGGTACATTATGCTTTTTATGTATCACAATACGGTGGACCATATTTGGCAGTAATATAGCATCACTACAGAGCGCATGTTACCTTAACACAAGACATACTACAGATCGAGTTGCACCTGATCAATGTATGTATATTTTTATTTATAAAGTGCCACATGGTTACGCAGCGCTGTACAATCCAACAATACAATTATAAAACAGACAAGGGAAAGGTGCTTAACAAAGACTGATTGAAGCAAATTACAAGCATATAATCAAGAAAATACATCACTTAGTGCCAGGCCATGACTGACAAGAGGATGGAGGTCCCTGCCCCATAGAGCTTACAATCTAAATAAGAAAAAGACTTGCAGAAACTGATAGATTAACTAGTGCAGTAGCTTAAAGGGTCAGTACAATGTGGTGTGTAGTGCATAATTCAATAGGAAAGTAAGTGGGCTAGATTCTGAATTCAAGTTTGCATTTCCCCCCCCATCGTATAGTTTATATAGTGTAATAAATAGTAGTACTGTCCCTTCAAACTGAAGAATGAATGCAAAAAGTGTCCGTGATTTTGGTTCAAGTTTCATTTGCAAATATTTCATAGTATACTGTACATATACTTACATTTTTACCAACTCTTGGCAGCCATGAATCAAGGTAGAGATACTTGATACTAGGCATAATTCTCTAACAACCTCTCTGATGGGCTTAGGAAACTGAAATATTTCATCTCAGCCAATGCTTAATGAATTCCAGTGAGAAACCACTTCCAAATGAAATCTCTGCTATCACATTTGTGGGTTTTGTACACCTCTCCAAATCACAAGCCCCATCCACTAAAACCATTATTGTAAACTGTGAGCAATAATCACAAATTTCTGATTTATTGGATTATAGCCACAGAAATGTGAATCACCAGCAAGACTAAGCTTGATTTTTGGGCAAAGAAAAAAGTAGTAAGTAATGAATACAATGTAGTTGTCTGTAGGAAAACCTACAAGATAAGACTGTATGAGGCTATATTGCAAAAAGTTTGTGAAGAAAAGGGTCAATTGAGTAACTTTCTTAATCCTGTGAAGCAAGCGGCATACAACAAACTAAATTCCAGCCACTTGAGTTTGTCTCATGAACCACTTAATTCAGTTACTTAATAGTACTCTTTACCAATCAGACCACAAAGGACAAAGTTTTTTTTTTTTTTTTTTACTTCAGCAAAGGCAATTTATTCCAAAATTAACTCCCCAAATTGTGTTTAAACTAAAAGCAAAATTTATAAAAAGTCGAAAAGGACGATTTCGGCCTTTTCGACTGTACAAAACCGGATTCCGATCGAAAAGTATTAATCTAAACTTTCATAGTTTTTTTCCCCCAATTGAAACTTTTCGATTCGTTACCGGTGGGAAAGTGCATAAGCCTTATGGCACTTTCCCAGCGGCAACAGTTCGAAAAGCATCGAAAAGTTTTAATCGATAGTTTTTGATCAGAATCCGCTATTGTACCATTGATAAATTTCACCCTAAGAATGATGCTTCAGTTCAGAATTCTGACTGGATTCCAGAATTGAGGAAATGTCTTATATAAACAAAAAATAAGTTAGTCCTTAAAGAACAGCAACAGAAAAATTCATTTTTGTTGTTACTGGTCCTTTAATTTTATTGATTTGTCTATTTTTAGCTTTACGGATAGCAGCCAGTTTTCTAAACAGAACTCACCCAGAGCCATTGCTTTCTATGGTGCTTCAAATAATACATATTTGGGAAATGTGCCTTTAAACCTAATTTCTAATTAAAGAAAATATTTAAAATTTATGGATACAATTTAGAAATTTTGGAAGCACAAGTTGAATATAAGGTACATATAAATGCATTTGAGACATATTATTTGGTGTCACAGTTCTTTTAACAAGCAGGTCCTGAAAGAAAGTTGGCATAACTCAAAAACTGTTAAATGTCAGTTAATTTTATAAAGATATATAAAATGGAAAATTCACATATTTTAACCTTAAACTGTATTCATATACATCAGCCATCTTTGGTCACAAGTTGCTGAATGAAGATTAAAAGTAATCTGGTTTTGCTTTACAGAATTTGCCAGTCTTAAAGATGGTGTTTAAGTTAAACAGTAAAAATCCTAAACGCCACCTAATTATCTGTAATAATACTTGTACAACAAGCATATGATAGTGCTACATGGACTCTTTCTGGTAACAAGTCATACAACCTCTTAAAACTAGCATCATCATCGAGGAAAAGTTGAAGATGCAACTTAACAAGGAGAGTGCTGAGCCAACTAGTCAATGCCTAGACTGCATTGACTCAAAAACGGAGCACAGCATTTTAATTTATATACCTGCGTGCTTATTTTGTAATGTTGTAGACCAGGGGTCCACAAATGCCGAGCCGCAGACCCCTCTGCACTGGGCTGCCTTATGGTGATGCGCGTACACGAAGCTCATTACCATCATGCGGCCGTCAGTGAGCGTTCAGCCAACTCTCTATTGGGTCAGGAAACCAGTCCCTGATCCAGAAAAGGTTGGGGACTGCTGTTGTAGACCATAGACACTTTGAACAAGAATCTACCTATAAAGCAACATTCTCATCTTGAAAAATGTTAATGCTTTTGCCTTAAACCAGTGAATTAAGTTTAGTAAAGTGTTTCACTAGGGAAAAATTGTTTTCTTTCATTCTGAAGAAGTTATATTACTTTCTGCTTGTACATGGCAATGTTCTTCCTTACCAACACAGCAATCTATCTCACCTTTTCACAGTAATGCAAACTATGCCTATAAGACTCAGGCCATAGTGGCAGGGTACTGAATCCAGTGTTTATTGAATGTAGGGGTTTCAGAAGACCCTATAACCTCAGCCTGCTTAGGCTTGGGGGCATTCACTGAAGTCAGTCAATTTGAAACAATTCTACAATAACAGCTACCAAGTTAAAGGATCGACAACACCAAAAAAATAAAAATTTCCATTTGCAATTACAATTCCTGGAAGCGCAGATTCAATATATGTGAATTACAGATCCATTTGAGGAATCTAAATTGTTTGGAGGTACTGTTCTTTTAACTAGGAAGAATGGGTGTTTGGAAGGTATGTCTCACTTACCCTCCACGCCTAATTCTCTAAAGCTTCCCAGCCATCTTATTCGGGTATAGTTTGTTATAACCATGTTTCAGAGGAAACTATTCTGTACAATAACAAAATAAAGATATTTACCCATATTACCGTAATTACGGTATATATAGCACATCCACAAGTAAAGTTTGCACCAGTCAAGTTACCCAGACGCCCCAGTACTCTCCCAGTATACCCTCAGTACAAAGCCAAAAGCAGCCCGCGCACTTGGCGAATACACCCACCTCACGAGTGCAGAGCCGGGCTGGAGTAAGACGCTAAACGCGAGCAGTGCGCACACCAAGGAGGACTCCATAGCGCCTGACTCTGCCCTTACAATCTATTCCAACTTCAGCTGCGATTACAGACAACACGTGATATGTCAACTGCGCGGTCACATGATCAGGGGCGGGGAATAGGAGCTTCAATCCTATGATTGTCAGGTTGGTAGTATTAGCCTGTGAACTAGTATTATGCTCAGCTAGTCTCGCGATAATAAACTGTAATCTCACGGTACCAGCAAGGCGACAGTGACATTCATTTGAATTAGTGTGTTTGTGTTTCCTCTGCATTTTCTGAATGTGTGCTTTCTAAAGTTAAATAATTGATTTGTTTTATTAATACTACTTGTTGCAGCCATGTTTTAATTAAACAAATCTCTCCACTCATTGACTAAAGGTGAATAGTCGCATAGAGCTGTGAATTCGCATCTCTTGTCCACTTCTCCATGTTCTCTTATTAAGCAAATTCCGCAAAGTGGCAAATAAGCGACCGATTCGTGCAACTACAATAGTTGCGATCTTATAGAGCTCTTCGCGTCACTTTGCATGCTTGTGCACAGGTACTTTTACAGTTTACTAAGTGGAGGAGTGGTGCGAAGGTGCGAATGCGACTAGGTGAACAGCTCCAACTTCACCTGTTTGACTTTGCCACTTAAGACTGGCTAATTGGGAGGATTGATGGCAGGGCTCCAGTGTTGCATAAGATGACCATTCAAAAGTGACAACATGACCTAGGGACAAGGTGACATAGTAATAGAATATTCACAGAATACAGTTAGTGTACCTGGCACCTTTTCTCTTTCTCACTACCACATTGAGGAGGAAGAGTAGCAGTGTGATTTCTCCCTTTCCTATTTATTTATTAGAATACAGTTAGTGGGATATGGAGAGACTGACGTCACTGCCCTTCACTCATCAAATTCGCATCACTCCGCATGACTTCACATCCTACTTCTATGCGCCTGACAACACCACACTATACATGTGACACCGTTCACCGCTGTTCGCCTATTTGACAAGTGTATTCTCTGCTCACAGTAGTGATCAGTGAATTTGCAACTATTTTGGCAATGTAACTCAGATTATAGCTAAGTGAATTCCACAGGTGATTTCTTTCACTTTAGTCAATGAGGCCCTAAGAACCCTATGCAAACTACACCACCACCCTATGTAAACTATTCAGTGATTACATTTAAAACAGACATAATTGAAGGTCCTCTCGAACAACACCCACTAGATGGCATCAATTTAAAGTTGATGAATTCTCTGACTTGTAATTCAAAAACTGTAATCTATTCCTTAAAATGCCCCATATGTTATGGCCTATGCAGTGTAATTTGTTTAAAATAATAACTGGGTTAAATGAACATATATCAGATATCACACTTTAAGAGGTTGTCCACCTTTAACACACCAGTGTTGGATTAGAGTGCTGGGGCCCACCAAGAAAAGGGATCAGGGGCCCACTAAGCAGAATAATTGTTTCTTGTTTCTTTATTCTTCTTTCTAGTTCCTATGATTTATTTGTATTCTGTCTCTTTTTTGGTTTATAAACCTTAAGTATACAAAAATGTAATTTACTGTATTTACTCTTTTTGTTCAGAAACCACTACAGGCAGCTGCGGCCTTAATTTCTCTACACACTACTGATCATCTAGAACAGTTTTTATCAACCTTATTATTGCTGTGACCCTTTAGTACAATTCCCTGTGATTTGGTGACCCCCATTCATTAATTGTTATTGGACGACCCCATTCAACCCTATATTTCCGATGGTCTTAGGCAACCCCTGGCAAATCGTCATTCGACCCCTGAGAACCCCTGATCTAGAATGTCTGAGGGCCTTATTGTCTGAAATTTGCATTTGATCGCCACTTCCCCATGTTCACTTATTGAGAAAATGCTGTGACGTGGGGAATACGCATCTAATTTAGGCGACTACGATAGTCACGATCTTATGGAGCACTTTGCATGCATGTGCACAGTTACTTTGACTATTGACCAAGCATCACAGTCTGTCACAGTCGCAAATTCGACAAGGCGTAGTGCTTCGAATTCACCTGTTTCACTTCGCCACATCAAAGTGGCAATTTGGGGGTTTGATGGCAGGGCTCAGGTGTGGCATGAGGTGACTATTCATTCAAAAGTAACAATGGTGACTATGACTAAATTAGTCTACTACTTAACGTGAACTAGGGTCAAGGTGACATAGAAATAGATGTATTATTCACTTATATACAATTAATGGGATATGTGAGGATGACATCACTGCACTTCACTGGAGGAATTCACATCACTCCGCATGACTTTGCATCCTACTTCTATTCAACTGACTTCACCACATTACACATGTGACTGTATCCGTGGCAGTCTGCCTGTTCAACAAATCTATTCTCAGCTTCATGAATAAGTAGAAGTGAATTTGCGATTATTTTGACATTGCGACTTGAATTATAGCAAGGTGAATTTCACAGGTGAATTCATCCTTTACTCAATAAGGCTCATGGTCTTTCATTCCCAGCTTTCAAGACGCAAATTACATCTACAGTCTTGCTCAATAAAGATCAGATTACTCCCAAAAAACACACCCAAAATGAAATTAAGAGCATTTAAAGGAGTGCAGGACCTTGTTGCCCTATAATAATTGTTACCAGCTGTTGTGTGTGAATTAGAAATGTGGAGGCAATTTTTAATTTAGCTCTAGTAGGACAAGAATAAACAAAAACAAACTGTGGTCACTAATTAAACTGATTATCTGTGTTGTTATTTTACCAGATCATGGACATAAGTCACTTCCCAAAACAAACTATATTTGCAAGAAAAAATTCTTACAGGTGGTGGTGGAACAGATGGATTAAGCATTGGGTTCATTGAATGAAGAATCACAGTCTATTCGTGAAATTTAGAAACACAACATGGCTGTAAAGATAAAAACTGACAGATGGTAACAAAATTCATGAATTCAACTTCAAAGGTTACATTTTTGCTAGTGCTCCATTTGAATAACATTCACCAATCTAAGTAGGATCTTTAATTTTTTAGTATTACTTGTGGTTCTACTTGTCCTTTAATTCAGAATCTTTTAAATAATGTGAAAAATTTAAAAAGAGGTGGGCGTTGTGATCATTAGATGGGGAGTGTAGCTTTTGTTTTAAAAAAAAATGAAGCTTTATTAAAAAGGAGATGATTCTCATATACAGAGGAGTTAACTTTACTCATGAAGTTTGTCTGTTAAATGTTGCTGAAGCGAGAGAATGACAAATCATTTGACAGTTACAATGCTGGCTTCAACTCTCATAGTTCTCTGGCTTGTTTCAGAATTGGGTAGAACTGAGAATTCATGTCCTGGTAAGTCAAATATATCTTAGCGTTATTATTCTTAGAGCTTCTGCTTGACCTTTATTTAAGCATTTTTACTGTCTTTCTTAAAGCAACGTTACCCAAAGGTTTGATGGACTGGTGGGAGGGTGGGCGGTGGCAATGCGTGTTGCTGGCCGCATGATGGTGACACGCTTCTTGTGCGCGCATCAACATCATGCGGTCCAGTACAAAGGGGCCCACGGACCAGCAGTGATCCGCAGCCTGACATTTTGGGACTTCCTTAAAGGACAAGTAAATTCTCTGACTAAGCTCATCTGCATGATGTTTCTGTATACCTAAATATTATTTGTATAAGTAATCAGTGCTATTTAAACACACATATATCTATCTATCTATCTATCTATCTATCTATCTATCTATCTATCTATCTATCTATCTGTCTATCTATATATATCAGAAGTATCAGTGATATGAAGTTTTCATAAAAGTACAATTTAGAAGTATCATTTTCAGGCTATAAAAGGATCTCTTAAGTACTTATCCTTTTATAAGAATAATTACATTTATAAGAAAATAATGGAGAGCTGATGCCTATCTTCACAGCCATAAAGGAATAATAAGAGAAAAATAATAAGAGAAGAAAAAAAGAAAGGGCCACTAAAAAATATGAGCCAAATGACCCATCACAAAAGTGATGCTAGTGGTGCATCAGTTCTTGCCTCTTCTCCTGTCCCCAAAATTGGGGGTTATTGGCTAAAGTCTAAATAGTCTCATAAAGCTCTGATGTGCATCTATTCGCCGCTTCCCAGTATTCACATATTGAGCAAACTCTGCAAAGTGGTGAATACCCGGCTAATTTCAATGCTTGTGACAGTAACAGATTTACAATGCTTTTCGCATTACTTTGCATGCACATGATAGGGGATGGTTATGCTGCTATTTTTCTAAGTCTTCCTCCTGTGCTATTTTGCATACAAATAACAAAGACTTGCATGTTTAGTATAAAGAGCTACTGAATATCAGGAAGTGTTATTTTCTACCACACATTGTACTATTGCCATTTTCCTAGGCAGTGGCCCAGAACGCCCCTGGGGCACTAAATTCACAACTGTGCAAATCTGTGTTTAATTTATGCTTTGTTGAGTATTACTCTTTCCTTCTTTACAGAAGTGAATATTGTGGGTGTTGGAGGCTCAGACAAACTGACTATCCTCAGAGGATGTCCTGGTCTACCAGGTCCTCCTGGGCTAAAAGGAGAAGTTGGCCTAACAGGGGAGAAAGGTAAGCATGAAAAGCAAGTGAATTCTCCAGATGCCATTGGCAAAGCCCTGGTATCATGTACAAAAATTTTCTGTGGAAAATGCAGGAACACCTTGAGAGCATTAACCTGGCATAGTACTAACCCCAGTATAGCTTAGCCTATGCAGAATCAGCAGCTCCTAAAATTGGTTAAAAGTTCCCAGAGGGCTGCCTAGCGGGAGGAAAAATCAAATCAAATCAAATGTGTGGGTGCTGCTGATGTCACTGTTAGGGGGAAAATCGCTCTCCCACTGTCCGTCCTTGGCAGATTGTGAGATATGATAGAAAGAGGGTGTTCTGTTTTAATGCAATCTCTTGTCAGTGACCTCCACTGCTTGCACAAATTTTTTTTAGGTGAAAAATCACTTTTTTTGCAGGCAGGAGACAGTGATGTGAAAGTGCTTTGCATGAAAAATATATTAACCATTGAGAAAAGCTGAGCCAAGGAAACCTGAAAGGAAATGGTGTTATGCCTTTAAGTTTAACTGTTATTATTTTAGGAAATGAGGGACCGCGGGGGCATCCAGGAAAAGCTGGCCCAACAGGAGAAAAAGGTTGGTGAGATATGTGCTTTTACTCCTGCCTTAAAGTAGTTACTATGCAGTCAAGAGCATTCCATATTAAACAAAAAAAAACCTTTTCAGACTAGAAAACTGAATTTTAGATTAGATAAAGGCAAAGAAGTTAAGATGTGTATAAATAGATACATACAACTGAAAGACATTATTTTTGCTTAGGACAAAAGGGTGAGATGGCTGCTATCCAAGATGCACAGAATGGTAAGAATGGTTATTTATTGTTATTTTAAATACTTTAACTTATTATTTATTTATTTCTGTTTATTCTGAAACCTCTCCAATCTGACATTTAAACTGTCCTCCCAAATTCTAGGATTTGTTTTTCTAGCAACCAGGCAGTGGTTTTCAAAACACACTGGAAGAAACCCAGGAAAAGGATTAAACAAACAGAAAATTGATGAAATGTAATGACACAATTAAAAATGAAACCTTAGATTAAATACATTGCTTGTTGATGGGGACTGTGACCCTGGCAACCACAAAAGAGTAAAAGCAGAAAAGAAATCAAAAACTCTAAGAAAATAAAATATTGCAAATTATCTTTGAAAACCACTGGCTACAACAGTGTTCGGGAATCTGTTTTAGGGAGTGAGCCATTTCGCTCCCTCCTCCCCCGTCGATTCTTTCCTAAAGAACCGCAAAGGGGGAGGAGCGAACGCACCCGATCCCATGACCTGCCAATGTCCAATCAGGAGCGTCGGAGGTCATGGGGACGGGGCTACGGGGCGGGACTAGAGAGTGCGCCGCGAGCCGCAGAGCGGCGGCCGAAGAGCCGCATGCGGCTTGTGAGCCGCACTTTACCGACCACTGGGCTACAACATACCAAACAATATTTTTTCTGGTAAAATACCTCTTTTAGTGGGCTAGTAACATTTTACTATGGCTATAAACCACAACTAGCATGTATGTGGTCAGTTGGGTGTAGTGATGCACCTAATACCAGAGTGAAGCAAAACATGTAGGGGTCTCCATTTGTCAGGTTGTGGAGGACCCCCATGATTTCTGGTGGTGGCCCTGACTAGCTCTGCAAATAGTCACACAGTTATCATTTCTAAAAATGATAATAATATGGGGAAAAGGAAAAAGGAGAGAAAAAAATGGTTCACTATACTGGTGGTTTGGGCTGGAAGGGTGGGCACTGGGCTGTTGCTGATTCTTAGCACTAGGTAGAAGCAGGTTCAGAAAGTCCCGCTGAGTGGGCATTCAGGCAGGGCAAGAGAGATTTAAGCAGGTAGATAACTATCCTGGCTTATGATAGTTGTCCATGATTATAATTAATCTAGCAACTCTCTTAGTCTTCTCCGTTTGCTGTACTTGTTTGTTAAAGAGACACACCCATTGTGAAGCTACTTTCAGTATTATGTACAGAGTCTCAAGCTGTGACACCATTGAAGCTGGATCAGTAAGTCCCGCTGAGCGGGCAATTTAGGCAGGGTTTTTAACATCTAAACAGATTATTACTTTACCTTTACGGACTGTTATTACTCCCGGGTTTATCTCTTGGAATTTTTTCAGTCAAATAAATTAGTTTTCATTTATATAC